>JAVCKT010003314.1:1801-14347 GCA_032273925.1 Rhynchotus rufescens | reverse complement strand
AAGAATATTTTTCACATATTTTTGCTTGTATTGATCATATAGAACCACAAAAGAAAAAACAAATTTGCCAGTGAAAGCTGCTTGTCTTCTGGATCTACGCACTCTGGATGATTGTGGTGGAAGCTCTTAAATTAAAGGAAAAACAAAGTTTATTGCAATTCCAGAGCACATAACATTCCCATTTATCTCTCTTTTGAAATGGACACTTTGGCAAGGAGGTTGAGCAATTTGAACACTTTGTAAGACAGGTATATAATTAGCTTTGCACTACAGAGCCTTCCTAAAACTCCAGCTCTGTATTATTACCTGGTCTGGCAGGGATTCTTTCTAAAACCAAACCATTTAAAATGACCAGAGGGCCTATTTGACCTATACATAGGTAAAAATGGTCTTCCACGGGCCAGTTCCTACTTCACTTCCACTCCTGTAGCTGGGGCACACCACTGAGTTCTGAGGGGCAGAGGCAACCTCTCACTGGTAGTTCTGTGGAGGAGCTTTTTTTCTTCCAGTTTTACTTATTGCAGAAGTTCTCTCATGTGTGGTCTCAGTCCAGCAAGGGAATTGTTTTTTAAAAGTTTGATGTTAATCAGAAACGTTTTCCTCCCTTCCCAAGGGAGCTATGAGACTTTGGAAAAAATGTGGGGCTTCTTACTGTACAAAATTAATCTCAGGAAAATCTCCACTGGCCAAAAACACACAAAAAAAGGAGTGGCTGAACACGAGTGAAGGGTATGAACACTAGAATGCCAAGGCAGCCCCTTCCTGAGATCAGTGTGAGCACCAGGAGGAAAGGTCCAACATTTCCCTGACTGCCTCCACTGCCAGGGCTTGAAGGAAGCAGCTTGCACAATTTCAAGCTACCTTAATAGCTTTTGTCTCTTTCTAAACTCAGCCCAGAACTTCATCATTTTTCAGAACGGAGCAGTAGCATTAAAATGCATGTGGTATTAATGCTTCCCCCTCTCATCTCAGCACCATTTCTCTATTAAGGCCTTTAAGCTTATTAAGGCCTTTAGACATGACTCTTCAATAGCAGCTAATTAAACCAGGCACTTCCCTGGTGCAGTCACATACTCCCAGCTGAAACTTCATTAAAAACAAACACTTTTTCCCTCAGAGGCTACAAAGTTGCCAGATAATGATTCTGCCTTGTAACTGATGTTGTTTATTAGGAAACCTAGGAATGTTAAGAAAGCTACGGATCTACTAATATTCCATAACCCCAAATTATGAATCGTCACTTCCTAACTAGCCTATCACCTGTGGGAGGTAATGTTATGAGAAAGAAAAAAAAAATAAGAAGAACATACAGTATATTTCTGTGGAGTAAAACTCACATTAATTTTAATTACTCACTTGCAACTAGTGGTTCTGGCTCTGATTGTCTGAAGTAAAAAGTGACCTTTTCCAAGTCAAATAGTGCAACCAATGTATCTTCTAGCATGGCTTGCTCATCAGCCTAAAAAAGGCAACAAATCATATGAGAGCCGGATATAAAAAAACAGGGAGTGTTGCATAATATTTCACTGATACAGTGTATCACTTCATTAACTCTCACATCACCAAAATGCTTTCTCTATTCATTTTCACTTGTCCTCTTACTACTATCTCAAGATAATTATGCATTGAATCCTACCATTTCACACAGTAATATAATAGGTATTTTATAGTTACCATGACTTCTTTAGGCTTCAATCAAACAATAATGCAATTACTAGAGTTAAGCAGTTTGTCTAGTTTGTGAACATATGGTAAATCTGAAAACAAATATTCACCTTTTTTTAGTAATTGTTTAGAAATGCCAGTGCTTCGGAATTTCATTTTTAAACAGACTGGGGTTCATCATGCCCATTCTAAGCACCAATAATTGAACCAGTAGCTCGAAAGTACTGCAGATCAAAGCGATCTTCACCTATGTCTACAAGACTATCACAAATCAAGTAGCAGAAATGCCAGTGTTCTGATTTGCTCATATGGTTCCCTTTGTGTAAAACCAAAGACATGGGCAATTCAGCCTAATTCATCATAAAAACTCAAGGAAGTAAATTAACATCCTCTCAGGAAACTTAATTATTTTATTTTTTTAAAGGGGGGTGGGGAATACTCATCTACAAGTATAGTTATCTTGAGTTAAATATGCAGAACAATTAGAGCAGAAATCAATAATCACTTTAAGTAATTGTATTCTATATAATCTCCTTTACCACATTAAGCGAGCAAGAGCCATACACAAGTGTGAAACATGCATTTTCCCCATTTAAGAACTGAAACAGCAGGAAGGCAAAGAATAATAAATTAGCCACCTATAAAATGAGAATAAACTAGAGCTTACTAAAGTGCAGTGAGAAGGGAAAAAATGTGATTTTTCTTCCCAATCTGTATAGTAAAATAGTATTCTCCTTTGTATTGCTAAAAAAGCAACTCTGCTATATTGTCTCCTTGTTCAATTTATTAAATCTCTAGGGATAGGGCAATGTCTTATCAGCAGAATAGTCTGAAAACTACTAAGTAACATGGGAATTTTTCCGCAGAACTGCTCATTCTTTTTTGAATACTGGCCATAATGAGTGCAATTTCCTTCAAATGCCCTTGTTTAAAATAATATGGATCATTTGTAACCAAAACAGTGCTAAGGAGGTACTGCAAACATTGCCTTTAAATGCTCAACCCTTAGTTGAGAAGGGTTATCACTGAAGAAGTTCAGAACTCCCATACAAATATATAAGAACTCACCACAGTTACATTAAATTCAATAATGCAAACCTCCAGTCCCATATTAAATGAAAATAAGTAAGCCAGTGCTCTGCAAAATACCTGAGAATATTATATATGATATTTAATTTATTGAACTCTCCTGCCTTAAAAGCTTATCAGGAAGACTTCTCAGCAATTGGCTGCTGAGACAGAAGAGATGGCAAAAGGGAATATCAGGAATATTGCCTGCGTTTGGACTTTCACACAGTGAGATGTATGATTCAGTCACTAGTTCGTGGCATTTCCCATGTCAACACTTACTCAATTAAACAAGATATAGACAGCCATAATATTAAATGACTTAAAAGCTTAATGGTCAGAAAAAAACACTAGTGCAGGAAAATCATGTGCCAAATACACAAAATACTTTTTTGTGTTGAAGAGGGAGAGAAGATAGAGCCACAGAGCAGACTGTGCAGCCTGCAGTTGTTCAGATTAGCAGGAACCAATGTGGTACAAGAAGCATCTTAAATGGCTGAAGAAGAACAGATGAGTGTATCTAGTTACTAGAGAGCTATAAATTTGGGGTTTTTTTTGATAAAAAAATGAAAAACAGGTATTTTATCTTACAGTGTTGCTTACTGCAAACAATTACTAGCTATCACATAATATGACACTTGATCTTAGGGAATAATTATGATAATTGTGGAGAATCTAGACAAAACTCAGTATCTGCTAACTCAGATATGATATTTTGTTTGTGGATAATGTATCCATAGCCCATATCTGTAATTATCTGAATCACAAACTTCCCGAACAGCAGCTAATTAAGCAACAGGCTAGGTACAAAGGATACAGAAAATTATATTTGTAATCAACTGTTTAAGACCACCCTTGTTTAGGGAACAAACATGGTCTTTTTAATTGCCACATTAGGACTCTTACCAAGTTGGGTGACAGCAGCGACTGGAAATGAAGGAGAACACCCGCATTAGCAATCTGCTCCAACCACCTTCTGCTGGCCTCCAGAGTCTCCATTTCATATTCTTTGCTATTGTCAAACATCTGACTTAAGGCCACCATTAGTTGCTCTGAAAAAGCACAGACCGTAGCCACAAGACTCTGACAGAAGACCATGTCTCGTCTCAGCTGTATCTCACTGTCTGCAAAGAGGAGAACAAAAGAAGAAAAACAGAACAGAGCAGAAGATTCATCAACAGCAAAGTAACTAGGATGGATTTTTTTTTCTTTGCATTTAAATGTCTTGTTTTTCAGACAAAGAAAAGTTCATAGCCTAATGTTATTCCTAGTAAGTAAAATTGAAAAATTGCACATTTAAGTACTATTTTATTGTACTAAAAATATATAAAAAAATCAAAATTTAATATGTAAACTACTTGAACACGCATGCTTTTACTGTTAATTTTAATGTACTTGTCCTCCATTCTGTTTACTTTTAATGTTAAAAGGTGATGGATGTGAGCTGGATCTCTTCCTTTTACTACAAGAACAAGCTAGGCACTTGACTTTCCACAGAAAAGCAAGGACAGTCAAAGTTTTTAATATGTCTAGATGGCTTGGTCAGCTCTCCATGACCCTTCCAGGTGGGTATGTCAGGCGAAGACAGCTCATGTAAACTACAGAAAAGAAACGTGAGTGTTGCTAACCACGCACAAGCCACTAAATATAAATTCAAAATACATAAAGTAAGCAGAGAGTAGCAGCACAAATACAGGCAGCAGATGGTTCAGGGAATCGGGAAAGTCCAAAACAGGTCCAGAAGTAGAAGACGACAGAACTACGAGCAGCTTGCTTTCAAATAAGATTGCTCAAGGACTAGGTAATCTATCCATCTATTAGGAAAGGCACAGACATATGATTAGCTAAAGGTCAACAGTTAGAAAAGGAAAAAGAAAAAAAAAAAAAGAGGGTGGGGGAAGAGGTAACTGAAGGTCCTGGGACATTCAGTTCCTGGGCCAGTCTGCTTCACAAGCTGAGAACCAGAACTTGATTAGTAGCAGATTTTCTTTTAAAACTCATTGAGGAGGTGAGGAGTGTCACCAAGACTCTTTGATTGTTTGCTTTTTCATTAGCACACACTGTCTAGTGCATTGATGCTTAATGAGTAATAATTTAATTAGTTACATGCATGTCTTCTCCTAACGAGGGCTCTGAAGGCTGATAAAGGTAGTGAGTATAGCTGCATCCATTTGCTCTTCACAAAGTAAGAGGATGCACGCTTGAACCAACCTGAAGTAAACCACCTCAACACTAACGCCCTCACGTTAAAAGAAATAGAAAATTTAGCTTCTAGTTGTATTGCTGTGACCCTTTTAATTCTTAAATTGATTCTTAAAGAATTCTTTAACTCTTCATATATATTTCTACCTAAGCTCTCGTCATAAAGGCTGTTAATAGATTTCTTCTGATACGTTGATGTTGCAGATACTTCTCACTAGTACCAGGGAGAGCAAAGGGCAAAGGAAAAATGGTTTCATTAAGAGGAAACAAAGGTTCTTTTTTATTCTCAATAAAATACGGAACTGTGGTGTTTAATATTCAATGCTTCCTCCTTTTCCCCATTCTTGAAAGTCTTCAGGCATTTTCATCATTATGAACTGTTAGGCAAATGTCAATCACAAATGTTACAGGCAAATTTAATTTTTTTCTTCAGAGAGGAGGGGAAGATTAGATGATCCCAAGCCTGAAATTTTTCTCTTTACTTTTATACTTCTCTGCTTGCAAGAAGTTTAGCTCCCTTTCTACCTTTTGTATGTAGCTGACAAAGCTTTAGATAAGTGGAATAGTTAATAGGAATAATTCTATACTCACAAAATTAAACTGATTTTTAAATATATCCTTTATTTGGACTGAAAGTATTTTCCAAAGCAACTCCTCTCTGTCACTTTTTTCCTTTTGAACTCTACTTTCAGGTTTTCTTCAAGTATTAGTATTCTGACTACATTTTTGCTGTCATTTTGATCTGCCAGCCTCTCTTAAGCATACTCCTCAGGACCTTGACAGTATCTGCAGATAGTGTAATCACCACTACTTCTACATTGTGACTTTTTTTTTTTAACATTGAAATTAACCTCCTTCTCCAAGATTAGATCTGTGAAATCCAATATTTACAAGTTTTTCACCTTTAAAAATGCTTCCATCTTCAAAAATCACACCGGGTTCTCCCTGGTCAAAAACATCTTTCCAACATCATAGAAGTGCTCAGGAGATTGAACCTGACATATTCTCTCACCTCACTTTGCTCAATTTTAACTTAATTTTCCAAATGGATCTGGCTCATAGTGCCTTCCTCTGTCTTGCCAGCTTCTGAAGCAGGCCTTTTGCATCTCTAACACCTCATTTCCAAACCTCATCTTATATTACTTGAACATGAAATACTGAATACAAGAGCAATTTGAGTTTGTTATTCAAAAAGATTTTATACAAAACAAACTACAAAATTTATGAACGTAGCTAGCCATATAAATTACTAAGTCAGTCTAAAAAAAAATTAATGCCTGGAGTATTTTCTTGGGTCATTTCTTATTTTATTCTCCATAGAATTATTAATAATTCTTAGAATAATTAGAATAGAAAGGAACATTATGCTTCCCTTTATATAATAGGTGGGAACAAAGACAATAAAAAATAGATAACAAATAGGAAAGGGCTCAAAAACAAACAAAAGAGCAGAAATCCTATGCATAAGTTCAGTCACTAGCAAGTTCAGTCATTAGGCAACTAAACATGGCTAGCCCTACCCCCCTCCCATTCACTTCCCCTCTCCCAAAATAAGCAAGATAAAAGTTGCCTCTATATTCAAAATTACCTGTATATTCAAGAAGTGCCAAGAGTATCCGTGCCTTCACCTCTTAAAGAAAAGAGAAGACATATTGAGAACAGAGTAAAAAACATATCTCCAACATAACACATGTTCAGTTTTTCATTTCGTATCAGCTTAACCTCATCTTCTTGGGTAGTCTATCCTGATTTATACTTATAAAACAATAATGAATCTGCATTTCACTTAACTTTACGTGTAACTGGATAAAACTGGTAAGAATCAAAAGCATCAAAGCATCAGTCCTAAGAACTATGCAGAAGCAGCTGCTTTCTCAAAGTACCTCTGTACCAACCTACTCTGCTCAGGCCTTGGCTGATGCCTGCATTGAGTCAAGCTGACTTAGTACCTTGGGTTCTTGAGTTGAAACATTTGGCCAAAAATGTGGCTCATTTAAAAAGAGATGCACCTAATATCCTCAGTGTTTGAAATCTTTGGGAAAAAAAAAACTCATAATTTATCTTTTGTTATCTATAAATAATGATCTCTTGCTTATGGGAAAATTACAGGACAGAGCAATTCTCCTTTATCCTTGCTAGAGCAATCTTCTCCATTTCAAAATATATCCCTAGGCAAGAGAGTATTTTAGGTTATTTGTAGTAATTTATCTGGGGTTAGAGGAGAACCTTTTTATTATTTATGTTGAAATATGGACTTATTTGGACTTTTTATGGATTTACAGATAGAAAGACTCCTTATGTCTTTATCACTAATCTAAATTAAAATACATGTTAATTTTTAACAATTACATATTTCCTCTTTAAATCTAGTATTACCGTGCTAGTAAAACAACTATACAGTCACACAAAGTCACCACTGTCCAAAAGCTGTCCAGAAATTTGACTTGCTCTAGAACTTCTTTTTCTGACCAAATATTTCTCCCTCTTTGGAAAAAAAAATATATATTTATATATATAAATTTCTCTTCTTTGCTCTCCTCACACCTTTCTCCTTTTCATCTCTAGACCTGAAATGAACCACTCACATTTCAGAACACAGATGTTGCATTGCACTCTACTTCATCCTCTGCTCCCAGTTGCTTACAAATGTCATTATGACAACTAGTTTTCTTTTTGTTTTTATTCTGAAGAGTGTCTTCTTTTTTTCTCATCCTTCCTGCTGACTTTTCTAGTTCCAGCTCTAGTCATCCCTTATTTTTTCTCTCCATGCTTTCAAATTTTCATATTACACATTCTCACATCCATCCAAAATCTAGTAAATTGGATTATTCTTTTTCTATTTGGTGACTTCTGAACTCCTGCTGTCTCCTGCACCAAAAATCAAGCCCTGCATCTTCAAAGCTTTGCCTCTGCCAACAACTTGGGTTTTTTTTTTCTTCTTGGTTTAACAAATTATTAGACACAAGTTTGTATCACTCCAAAAATAACTTTCACCTTTTGTTTAGCTTTTTAGCTCCAGCTTAATCTTTCCAGGTTTTGTATATTATTTCATCAGAGACTTCTCTATCAACTTGATTAGTCCTTTAGGGCTGACTTTCACTGTAATTATGGTAGATGTTTCCATCTCTGATGATATGGAATGGCAAATGTGAATGAGACAAAGAAGCTCTACATCTGCTTTGATTTATGGTACAAAGAAAGTTTGTGGGTTTTTTTGTTTGTTTTTGTTTTTTTGTTTTTTCATCTATGTGAACCTTTTTTTTTTTTTTTATTGTTCTCTCAATTCAATAATAATAAACAGAAAACTTTCAAACCAAATCATTCTCAAGACACTTGGAACTTTCCATTTTTTTCATACTTATTAAACAAAGTACATTTAAAAAGTCCTTTAAAAATCTAGGAAGTGAATGTATTATTTCTGTGGGGTTCCCATGCCTCTGCCTGTTTTAAATGACTGATCTTTCTAATTTTTTTACCATCTGTTCTACAAGAGAACAGAGCAGTAAGAAATCACAGTAGCCAATGAGACTACAAAAATAAAAATGAGTCAGTTTTCAGTGAGGACATGCATTTACTGCATTAGTTAAGGAGGCTTAGAACTACTGGAGTTTTTATTTACAAGAAAAAACATTTTTACGTGGTGACCCAAATTATATCTGCGGTCTCTTTTGTCTGCTTCTTCTTCCTAATATGAGAGACAAAAATATTTCCATTCTTCAAGAAGGAAAATAATGCTTTTTATTTAGATTCTTCAAAGTGAAGATGTTTATCTAAGTGAAGATGTTCTTCATGTTTACTTCAAATGGCTTTGAAAGTCCCACAACTTTGTTCTACATGAGTTCAACAAGAGTCATCAGAGCAAGTAAGTAGTCAAATCAGTGGCCATTTTTTGTTTCTTTGAAATCTGGGAAACTAGACAGGAAAGAGAGGAATGTCAAATGCTGTCTCAGGCTGTCAGCTCAGAACCGTCCTAGTTCTTCTCCTAAGTACTCAGCCCGTTTGTGGAGACAATATATACAACAGAAGGAGAAAGGAGAACACAAGAAATGCAGCTCTGAAGGGAAAGTCCAAGCTCTAAAGCATTTCTAACACTGCTTGCTTTCTGCGCATCCGATTTCAGTTAGATGGGCAGCTTTGGGAGAAGCTGCCTCTCTATCACAGCCCTCTCCCAAAGCTGCCTCAGGGTTCATTTCTGCCCTAAATCTTTTCAGCACTATACCCATTCTAGCCATGTCTTGTGAACTAAACTAATGCTTGAGAAGCAATTCTTCAATTCCCTTCTATTTTCTTTTACATTTTTTGGGCCAGGGAACCACCAAAACCTTGGCTTTCAGGTATCCTGTACATCATGCCAACTCCTTAATCACACACCTTAATTACACAGACAGCCCAAAACTGCAATGAAGATTTGGACCACTGCTCCAGAGCACTGGCAGGGGAAATCAAATCAAAGTAAAAGCTACAAGGGAAAGGAGAAAAACAAAGCTATAAAGACTGACAATGTGACAATGAGGAAAGAGTAACCTCAGACGAGAATTTTACATCTAAAGCTGCATAGTTGATTAAGTAGATGGCACAGAAAGCAGTAGCTGAAAAACTCTGAGAAATTATCAGATATCATAGATGGAAAGAGAATATTTAAAAGCGGCAGAATTGTTGCTCCAGATAAAGTGTGAGACCCAGTGATGAAAGAAGGCAAACAAGATTGTGTTGCTGCCATTGGACAGCACAAGAATAACATAATTTTACATTCAGATCTCTAAACCGTGACATCATTTTGTAAGCATGACAGTTGCAATAGATTCAGTTAATATAATTTATTAACAAGAGAAAAACTTTTATCTTAATTTCCAAAACATTAGAAAATGCCAGCAGTTTTATTCTTCAGTAAGTATCAGGATCCCTCTCCATAAATAGCACCATTACATTAGAGCAGTATTGTAACAAGAGAAGTTTTGTATTACAGAGAGGTTGGACCTGCTGAACTCTCCTTTGAAATTTCATGGTAGATTTATAACAAAATTTGAATGACCCAAGCTCAATATGAGAGACCCATGTTCAATGGGGTAAGTCTATTAAAGGTTTTTATGGTGCACAAGGTAGGTGAAAATGGCTTAGTTAAGCTTCAGAAAGGTATTAAAGTGGTATAAAGAACTGCTAAAGAGACCCAATTTCATTCTTTGCTAACTGTAAAAGCAATGATGAATAATACTTGAATATACTTGAATATGTGTATAGTTAGACTGTCAGGAAAAAGGATCCAAAATTTTTTGTTTTTCACTCAGTGACAACCATCATTAAATTAAAAAGAGACAGTCTACCCACTGTGATTAACTGCAAAATAAGGGATATTTTTTGTTTGTTGTTATAATTTTCTAACCCAGGGTCTGAAAATATAATTATATCTGAAATGAGAAATATCAAAAGTCAGAAAAGGAGGAGTTGTTTGTTTTGGCTGGTGAATTCTTGAACTTCTATCTTAATAAAACTTATCACAAAGTTCTTTTCCAGTAATCTGAAGTGTAGTTGTTTCTTTATGGAACACCACAAAGATTAGCTAACAAAATGAAAGGCGGTAAACATACACAAATCACTTAAAACTACAATTGAAACAAATTTTTGTGCCCATGCAAAGACTCATACTGCAGTACTGAGCAGTTTTATAACAATAATTTTGCTCATTATTTCTGTTCCTTTATTAAACAGCGTACAAAACAAGGCATAAGCTACATGTAAGATTTTCTGGAGAGGAAATGCAGTTTACTTTCTTTAAAGCCAGGGAACAGAATAGAAAACATCAGCTCACATTGTCAACCAGCAGTGAAGAGGATGAGAATACTGGGTGGTCATGGGAGGAAAGCAGAGCAGATTAAGGAGACATAGAATCAGCTGTGATGGAGTGAGTGAAAAACAGTGGTAGTGGGTTGATTTCATCACAAAGAAAGGAAATAGGGAATGATCCCAAATCAATGATAGATGAAAGCCAAAAGTCCTTCATCTTTCTTTTTCAACAGAAAGTGGTAGGAAGAAAGGGAGTATAATTTCAAAAAAAAAAAAGCTCTATTTTCATGCAACTATCTCATGAAGTTTTGTGACAGATCAGTCAAGCCACCTGGACTTCATCAGCAACTGAAATAAACCAGCACAGCTATGTAAAACCACAGTATGGTTTTAGCTCCTCATCTGTTTCACTTGACACTTTTCTCTTCTGCATTTGAAGTCAATAGGGTGATAATCAGCTGGGATGCACTCCAGTAACCCTGTAACCACAAAGATGTCCTCAAATTCAGGTATTTCTGATACACTGTGTGGTATTCAGCAAGCCTTGCCTAGCAGCAACACGAAGCTGTTATATCCTTCACATTTCCTTCCTCCAGCTCACTATCATAAACTAAGTGTTTACTTATGGTCATGTTCTCCTTACTAACCTTCCACAAATTTTCTGATATTCTGGGCAAGGCTTCGGACACTGCTGGGAAGGTTCCAAGGGTCTTGCTTAATGTGAAGTCGTAGCCTCTTTGGACAGCTAAGCTTCGGTTCCATTTCCTGCTGAAACTCTAAGCAAAAACAACAACAACAACATCATTCTGTTTAAATTCTGTGCAAATGCCAAATATATTTCTTCCAAATGTTTTCACCCATCAAGGAGGTGTCATCTTCTATGATACTTGTCTTTAAATGAGGGTGACAAGTCCAAGGTATCTCTCTAAGCTGCTGACTTAATTAAAGGGGAGAGACAGCAACCTCCATTTATTAAGTAACCTAGACTTCCATTTAGTAAGTAACTTAGACCTGTTAGAAGCAAATGTAGGAAAAAAATGAATCCAATCCTGAAGATGTTGGTAATCTTTTGAAATTGTATCTTGATCATTGCCACCTACAAACCTTTTACAGTTCACTACAAAATTATTTAATGAAAACACAGTTTAGACAGGAATAGTTCAATTAATATGCAAATCTAACTTGCAGCAGAGAACACGCTCCAACAAAATACTCAGAAAACTATCTTAATTCAAAATTATTTACTGCCTTACTGCCCAGGCTTTTCAGTTAGTCTGTCCCTCAAATCACGGAAAGTGCTCCTCACTCATGAATCCAGTTAAGACTGTAAATAAAATATGTGGCTTGTCCATATCTTTTGTCTAACTGAGCATTCACTGCAAGGATACACTTTGTTGTATGAGACTGACAGGTACTCAGTTTAAAACCATGCTCTATACGCAAATTATAGAAAAGGTGATGGGAGCGTAAGGGAAGACCAATAAAGAGCAGGCTGTACCAAGTTCCTCACGAACTCATTGCAAGGGAAGTACAGGAGATTTTGTAAGGCAAGATAGTTGATGTTCAATAATTATGCTGTAACTGCTTCAAGAGGATTTTTGCCTATCTACAGCTTAGAGATGGCAAGAAGGCAGATCTTCATTAGTTCTTAATTAATTAATTAATTAACATTAATTAATTAATTAAGTTCTTAATTAATTAATTCAGGAGGGGAGAATGCAGGGAGGAAGGGGACAGGCTGTTTTCACTTGTTCCCAGCGATAGGATGAGGGGTAATGGGCACAAGCTGGAGCACAGGAAGTTCCGTCTCCAGGTGAGGAGGAACTTCTT
>JAVCKT010003311.1:0-11788 GCA_032273925.1 Rhynchotus rufescens | reverse complement strand
CTTTTGAGCTACTAAAACAGTGTGCACTTAAACCTAAGGTAGCTGATGCAAGTGGAGGTCACACAGCAGCTCAGTGTCTGACGATCGTGTCGGCCACGTGCAGGAGGCTGCGTGGTCTTCTCAACTACTTCTTATGTCACTTACTACACGTGGAATTATTGTTTGTGGTTGCAAAACATACGCCCCTGCACACAGTGAAAGCTAATGCTGGAGCCAAAATTAAGTACGGGGGAGCAGAACAGATTGTTCTTGGTTCAAGAGACTTTGCTATAGCATGGAAGGTCTTTATGCTGTTCAGTGGGTGCTATTGAGGCCTTATGCATTCAGAATGGATAATTTAATTCATGGATAAGGCTTTTACTAGGCAGCTAGAAATTATTTTATCAAAATGTGGATCTGAAAACAAATCATCCAAAATGCCCAGGAAAGTCACTTGCTTAAGAATTCATCTGCCGATTCCAATTAGAAATCTTTTTGGCTTGCTTTTGTTGAATAGCTTACGTGTTGGATAGCATAAAATCAAGTCACTTCCTATTGCTCTGCCTTAAGCAGAGATGCTAATTCTTGCTGTGTTCTTAGCTGATGTTTTGATAGCCTGCATCACAACATAGGTGGCTGCATAAATCGGCTGCCAGGGTACTTGTCCCAGCTGCAGAGCTGCCGCAGGCAAGCTAACTATAGCTTTGTTTTTGAGTGCTATGTCAAAACCATCTATTTTTAAAGCAAATTAGAGAGTACCGAAGTACTGTAATTCCAGGCTTCACTTTCGCTTTCAGCTATTCAAAAGCTCGGTATTTCATATTCAGGTTTGGTTGTAAAATTTAGCTTTTCTGAAGAAAAAAATAAAGCCCATTCAGTTATTAAAATTGTGCAGCATGTGCAAGTTTAAGCATTTTAGCAACCATATTCTTCCAGGATGAAATGTGAAGGCTGTAGGCATGTATTAACCAGATAAGGAAAACAACTAATACATTTTTTCTTCATTCTCTGAATGACTTTGCTACCTGTCTTGAAAATATTTCCTTATGACCAGCTGGTATTATATGTGTTTTACATTTAGAGGTAAGATCTTTAGGAGCCAATTATTTTTGAAAATGCTTATTAATTTCGGCTTCAATTTCAAATGAAGAAGCCTGCTGACTAACTTTTAGAGGTCAGAAAGGCCCAGATATTGGTTCAGATCTTTGCTGAGTATTTATAAAGATCAGGCACTAGGTAACCTGAAATAAGTGTATAAAATGGCATTCAGAATAAATGGAGATCCTTGAAAATTTGGAGATAAGCAACTTAGGTAAAAGAAGCATAAACTCTCCCTTCTCTAATCCAGATCAATGGACTCAGCTGCTCGGGCTGACTCTTTTACTCTCTTTGGGACCTCAGTGAAGTGACCACCATTAACATCTTAATGACATGAGCCGATCTGCGTTTACTTCCTATGGATTATCAACATCTTAATCTGTAAGCAGCCACTGTTTTTTAAGTGGAACTGTTCTCAAAACATGAAAGCCTTCAGCATAAGGAATGAGTAGTTTATAGTTTCTCATAGGCAGGTAACATAAGGTATCTATGCAAATGGCTTTGGAAGTGTTTTCTGTATTAAATAATAGCCCTCTTTGAGGGATTAATCTTCTATAACTAAGCACTTTCTTTAAATATAAATGGCTCTGTACCACTTTTAGAACACTCAGATTACTTTGTTAAATTATTAACCAGTTTTTATCATCAGTAGGGGAGTTTTTATAGAAATGAGAACAGGATCTTACTCACTGGTTATTTTTAAAATATGCCAGTGTGAAGGCTTGTACTCGTGACAAGGCTCACGAAGTGTAACAGGGCTGTTGTGGTTTGGATATTAAATCATTACAGAAATTAGATATCAGAAGAACTCTTTTGAGGCACAAAGCTCCATCCCGGCTTAGTCCTCACAGCGTGTTACACTCAGCTTCTGAAGTCGGGGGATGCTGAGGACGCTCAGCAGCTCATGTTAAGTTTTTAATCACATCAGAGGATCCAGCTATGAATGCTGAAACAAGGGGAAAGCTGTTACTTAAGGAGGCTTAGTTTGGTGGTAAGTGTTTTCTGTCTTGACATAAGACTTGGCTTGGCAGTGGACTATGCGTAATCTTCTCTCTCGCCTCCTGCTTCTTTTATTATCTGTGTGAAGAGCTGCATGTAGAAGGTGCTTCACTACGCCGGACAAAAAAGTCCTGTTTTGATAAGGGCCTGGCAGAAGAAATGTCCAACTGCTGCACTATCGGGCAGTACAACTGCTCTGTGAGTCTAGGTACCCTCCTTTGTAGAGAGCTCAAAACCAACTAAATTGCAATTAAATATAGTGTAAGAATATATATTTTCACTGGAAAATGACAAAATTTCAAAGTTGTGTGAATACATCCGTCTAGCAGTTTATATGGCAAAATGTTCTTTTGACATTGGAAAGGTGTGTTTGCTGCATGCCTGGGGAGGGACCTAATCCTTTCCTCCTGGCACGAGCCATGCTTGCAAAGATGTGCCTTGCTCCGAGAGCCTTCGAGATACTCAGTCACCTTTACATTGGAACAGAAATGTCTGCTCATGAAGGTAATAAAGATCCTCAGGTAAATGCCTTGAAGGCAACCTCACTGCAAAAGTGGGGGGAAAAAGTAAGAAATCTCTGCTGTCTCCAAGTGCCAGCTGCAAAAGTGACAGCCTAATTCACATCCCTCCAGGGTTGTGCTCGGTGGAGGTTGTGCTGGGTGCCACTCTGTGGCAGGGAAAATGGGAATGAAAATATCTGGGGGACTGAGGAAAGAAAGACACAGGGGTTTTTTTTCTGTCTTTGTAGGACAGGCCTGGAAAAACCCAGAGTATTGAAGATGGATTTAGACTTGGCTGAAACAAGCAGCTCAGCTACTCCCCAGGTAGTTGACAACTGGAAAGACAGTTTATCATGTTCATTTATCACTTTTATGATAAACAGGCATCAAGAAGAAATCTAATGTTCACATCATATGTCATGACCTTTCCCAGGTTTATATATGCTTAGAAAGTAAGGCCCATCATTTATAGGACGGTATTTCCCACAGAACAGAACCTGTGTGTACCAAAGGTGTACATTTATTTCTGGACTTACAAAACTCTTAGAAAATTGTTGCCGTGTAGGTCATAACTAAATCCTTTTAGAAATAAGTATCATTACAGATTTTTCTAAAGCTGATGTTACAGGATGATACAGGCAGTATAACACAGCTGAATGATAACATTAAACTTAGAGCATCTGACATCCAAAAAGAACGGCAGGGTGAAAATCCACTTTAGTTTGAAGCAGAAACTTTTCAGAAGTCAAGATAGAGAATAAAAGGTCAGGTGAAGGTTGGTTATTCTTCAGAGACAGAAAACAGGTGGCTTAAAAAAAAAAAAGTCTTGGAGCTTTAGGGGAGGTCAGAGCTTCTTGCAAAGAAATCAGAGATAATTTTCAAGGGAGACAGCAAAGGTTCTCTGAGCATCTCCTTCCACGCTTTGAGACCTGTGAACAGCAGGGTATAAGGTTCACTGGGTGACCGTTTAGCATTTCTTGTCTCATTATTTGCAGTTTAATTGAGGTGACAAAGTACCCATCTCAGCAAACAAGCCAGAAAGAGGCCTGGAAATTAAAGAAAATGCTTGCCTGATACTGGAAAATTGCTTGATGAAATCTGAGATGCACCCCCATGAAACACAGAGAGCTCCGTACTTCCAGAGCTGTTAGGGAAGGAACGAACTCCTGAACAGTGATCCAGAAAACTCAGTGGCAGATGGCAAAGGGGACCTGAAGGAAGGAAGATAGGAAGGAAAGAGAGACACAGAGAGAGAGAGAGAAAATGCTATCTCACACCACAAAGTCTGGGGTGGCCGGTAGGTGATGCGGCTGCGGGAGGAAATGGCAAGTAGGGGCTCCCAGTGCTCTATCTGGCAGACAGGTTTTTCCTCCAGAGAAGAGCTTGGCAGCAGTGCTGAGGAGGGAGAAGGAGCTCAGTGCCTACCGCACACACCTACCTCCGGGTGTGTATTAGTGAGTTTTCTGGGCCCTTAGAAGGGGCCTCCTTGTCATCACAGTTCAAGCGAAGGCCATGAGGCCCAAACACAACCAAGTGTGGTGCTCACCCCCTCTTTCCTTTGCCATCCCTCCGCCTGACATTTAGGAATGTTCCCTCGAGCAGTGAACAGTGACAGGCTTTCTGCGTGCTCGGTTGAGTCCTTCCACAGGGAAAAGTGCTCCGGAAGAGCTCTTGTCCTGACAATTCCCAAAGAACCCATAGGCTCTTACATAACTGCTGCCATCTCTAGTCCTCCTTCCCACCTCCTGCCCAACAGCACGATGGTGAACGTGAAAGGTGGTCTGATTTTGTTATCAGGGTCACCAAAGCCCCATCTGACCAGAGGCAACACATCCCTCTATATTGCCCAAATTCTCCAGCAGAAGAAGACCTTCCTTCCTTGGTTGTGAAAGTAACTGGAATGTTATTTTTCTCTATGTGGACTAAGGCTCTGCTCTAACCTTGTGTGTGTGTGTGTGTGTGTGTGTCTGTGTGTGTGTATACATGGTATGATCACATGGATGAAAAATCATATCCTTTTAGTTATTGGGTCACTTAGAGGGTTACTGGCCAGGATAGACTGCATTTGTACCATGTTTCAATGTGCGTCACCTTTCATTGACTCATGACAGCCTTATCTGAAACTTTCAGCTATTAGCAAGCTTTGGATATCCTTTGGTGGTGTTTTAGACCGAAAAGTTCGGTATAATTAAGGTTATATTCAAATTTTGCCTTAGTACATCTGAAATTGTAAAACAAACTTATTATCATCTCTGAGTCAGAATCCAATGGGTAGAGATGGAACGATTTTTAAGTACTGCTGTGAATAGCAACCTCCACATCTAAAAACTGTGTTGTAGGCATGCAGCCTCTTCCCT
This sequence comes from Rhynchotus rufescens, assembly GCA_032273925.1. NCBI lineage: Eukaryota > Metazoa > Chordata > Aves > Tinamiformes > Tinamidae > Rhynchotus > Rhynchotus rufescens. Next base: position 6,855 of record JAVCKT010003311.1, on the reverse strand, counting down.
TCTTAGTGACTGGGAAATTGCTTACAAATGCAAAAGTGGTCTGGCTGCTTTACCTAAGGCCAGATTGGCAGCTGAATTTATGGTGTCCCAGATGACCGGGTTAACAAGAAGGAGCATTGCAAGACTTGGTGCAAACCTGGTATTAATTGGCATATTTGAAGTGAGAGCATTTTGCACTTAGTACAGATTATTTAATCTGTTTGGTCTGTTTTAATTGCAGATTCAGAGAATAAGCGAAAGGCAAAGCCTGTGCTCATAATGACACATGCCCATTGGTTCAATTGCTCACTGAAAATTAATGGTTATCTTGAGAAGTGACCATCAAACTCCCGTGCCCAATCTCCAGTGAAGGAAAAATCCCCAAGGGAAGGTTAGCATTTACCAGGTGTCTGTGCTTTTCAGTAGTTAAAGCTGTGACCACCTGCAGTTTGTCCTCTTAGTCCTGTAAAGCACCAGCTGCTAGAGCTTGATTGCAGCCTCTTTTCTCACTCATCTCTGTCAGGTCTGCTGTAACGGGCAGTTCAAGCTGGGAGATGCTGTATCTGCAGGTGCAGAGAGTGTTCCCTGCAATGCGAGCATATTATGCCCTTGGTGACCTGGTTTTATGAAGAAAAGACCTTTTTTTTCCCCCTATTCATAACTGCAGCAACAGAAGGTTTTATTAATATTTGCCACTATCAGGAAAAGGTAACAGTGCCTTAATATTCCGAGGCTACCTTAAAGCCTGTAAGATCTTAATGGAGAAAGCTTGTGATCAGCTGTCAGTCCTATATGCACTCTTCTGGAAATGAGTCTGTAGGGATGACTCAGGCTTGGCAGCCCACAAAAGATGTTCCCTCTGTAAAACAAATAGTTACATTTTAAAATGTAAGGCAGTTTCTTCCTTGTGCTCTTGAGAGGGGAGGAAAAAGAAGAAGAAAAAGACTGCTAGAATGATGATGAATATTTTAAATTTGAGCTGTGCAGCTCAGCTTCATGACAGCTTGTATAAACCAAGCTGCATTTCAGACCCTGCATGGATAGGCACATTAGCACTTCCAGGGCAGATGCTGGTTTTGGCTTTGCAACACATTGCCTTTGCAGATCTAGGACCCAAAAAGGGCTCCAGAAACCACCACTGAAATGTTGCTTTAAACCTAACCATGTGCTTTTCTAAGCCTAGACTGAACGCTGTGAGCCTGGCCACATCTCTAAGGGCTTCTCTCCTGGGAATTGCTAAATAGAAGACATCACCCCCAGCCCTGCAGCACAGAGCAAGGAGCATGGGAACCCTGCCCAGCAATTTGCCTGGCTAAAGGCAGCTCTTAAGGGGGCAATAAGAGCGTTCTTAGGGTAGCTTCTTAGCTGAAAATCATGTCCCAGAGAGTGTGAACAAACCTGAAAGCCTTAGACCTTGTCTGGACTAGGAAATCAAGGAGAGGCTTCAAGAAGTGTATCTCCAGCATGGTAACCTGTGCTGTTTTGTGCTATGTTGTAGAGATACTGCAGGTTAGACTGGGCAAGTCACGTTTAAGATGATGAGAGTCCAGAAAACAGTGGATTTCTTTAAATATCATAAAATAGGCTGGTATTCTGTGCTATAATGTTGGGTAGCTGACTGTTCTGAAGCAGAAAGGGAATTACCTGAGCTTCCTGCGGTTTACTTTGCAAAATAATGGAGAAATGAAGTAACTGGGACTGCATATACGTATTTTTTTTCTAAACATGATTTTTTTTTTTTAATTTCAGTGATACTTTTTGTCCAAATCTGTCCATATTTGTATGGGCTACTGTTTTTCCCCCATAAAAACAGTAGCTGGAATAATGTTGCTGAAGAACTGAGGCTTTGTTTAAACCAGGGCCAATTCAGTGGATGGTTATGGCTGTTTAGAAGCTGTTTTCTCCTCTATAAGAGCAGCTAATTTATCTATAGGTGGAGTGAGGAAAAGGCATTTTGTGCTCAGCAGGTTTTCTTAGCTAAAAGAGAGATTCATTGATCGTGCAAGTGTGTGGGTAGGCAAGACAGATTTTTGGGATGGGGCCAATATAACAACAACAATAACAAAATAAAGATAGGAAAATGCTGTACAGTGGGAAGGGCCTTAAACTGCCTTTGGCCTGTGGAGGTCAGATTGTACTTGAGACCGGAGGCTGATCTACTTTGTGTCTTTGGGAATGTTCTCCTGCTTCAATTCACAAAATTATACCAGTTGAAGTGTATTTATTTTTTGGAATCCCAGAATCATTAAGGTTGGAAGGGACCTTTGGAGATCATCTAGTCCAAGCCGCCTGCACACATAGGGTCAAAAACCAGCCCAAACCCAGAAAATCACTGAGCAGGCTGTATTTCCTGATGCAGTCTTATTCAAAATAGAAAGAATGCCTCTCTGCAGAAAGAAATGGTTATGAATTCGTTATGCAAGTAAGTCTTTGGATTCTCAAAGCAGTGATCCTACGGAAGAGAGACCTCTTTCCTTATTTAAGGTATTTCTGTTACCCACTTGTAAAAGGAGGGATGAAGAGGTTGATAAGCTGAAAGGTGGTTAAACTTGCAGCATTTTTTAACCAATGGAATTGGCTAAATGATGGAATTTAGGAGACAACAGCAAATTAACGAATTCCTTCGAAAAGGTAGGTGTGTAATAATAGAAAAAATGTTTGAAGTATAGATTTTGAATAATAAACATGTTCATGGAGAGAAAAGAGTATTGGAAAAGTAGCACTTGAGTGTGCTGTTTTTCAGTTGGCTGTGTCGCAAAGATCATTTGGAATACGATAATGCTGTTTTAATTTTCAAGGAAGTTTTCAAAAACCACTAAGACTTCTGTAGCTATGTGTTTAACCTTGCCAGTGGGATAGATGACTCTGGAGAATCACTGGGAACATAGGCACGGAGTTTGTGCAGGAAAGGATTGTTCCATTACAGAGCTGGCAGTTGGATTGTACTAAATTACTGAAGTGTTATAGGGTTGTGGTTAGTACTGTGCTTTGAGACATCTTGCTCATCTTCATGAGCAAGAAAGGATCTGCTAAAGGAAACAACAGCATAAGTTATGCCAAGCATTCACCGTGATCCATGCAAACGTGGGTGACCTTTTCAAAATTTGGGAAGCTATGGGCCCAGACTTACTGAAGGGGAGAAAATGAAAGATGGTTTTCTTTAATTGTATAGCAGGCTCATAAGCAAATCTGCTTGGAATATCTTTTAGGGAGCACCAATTTGGAATTCACATCTAACTCTAAAAGTAGTTTGTGACCTCCCAAAATTATATATATTTCCTTAATTCACATGTGTCAGATACTTGACTTTGGTATCGCTCTTCACTGATGTTTCTTAAAAATTCAGAATACCTCTGTAGTGAAGGGATGGTTAAATGTTGTATTAAGTCCTCTAGAGGATTCAGTGCCAAATCCCACATACATTCTCAAACAGGAGTCTTTCGTGATAGTGTTTCCTTCCTATCTGATGATTCATTTCTATGCCAATTTAGGAATGGAGAGAGGAAACGTATCCAAGTTATGTCTATGGAGAATAGACAGAACAGCTAATTGTATGTAGCTGTTTCTATTTTTTTTTTTCTTATTTCATAGAGAAATATTTTATGGAAACTCCGGGATTTCCCCTGTCTGGCTAACACTGCTCGGCTGTACTTTTGGAACACCGGATCGCAGCACCGATAGCAGCAGCTCTGGATTAGAGCTGGTACCTGAGCAACACCCTCAATGCCTGCAAGTAGTAGAGGGGGCACGGTGAGCATATTTCTGGGTATTTTTTATTTTATTTTGGAGTTCCTGGGGGAACACACTCGGGAAAAGCTGCGGAGCAGCCGCAGTCGGCGAGTTCTTGTTCTCAGCGGGACTGAGTGCCGCGAGCACACGCTGTACCGGCGAGACCAGACCCCTCCTGTTTCTCGGGCTAATGCAGTCCTTGCTATTCTGGTCCTCTCTGCACTGAAGATAACACCTTGGGTGTTTTCGCTGACAGTCTCACGGTGTTTTTGCCCACGCCTTGGGGTTTGATACTGCAGGCACCCGCAGCCTGGTCACTTCTACCAGCAGGGGGAACGGGCTGTTCATGCTGGTGCTGGCACCAGAACAAGCGCGTTTCTCTTAGGCATGAATAAATTCGGGCTGGGGAGTAGGAGGATTTACTTAGTGATCGGAATAATAAGCTGCTGGAAAAGCCTTCCAGTGGCAGTAGAAGGGTAAAAACCTGGCTTGCTTTGAAATGGAGCCATCCCTTTCCTTTTCCACGTGAAAGGAATTGTGAGATGGAATAGCCACCCAAGGCTGACTCGGGAGGTGCTTTGCAGACCTTCTCCACCCACCGCCTTGTGTGTGCAAGTGGGTCAGTGGAAGAGTGATGATTTTTTTCCATCCTCTCCGCAAAGCCATGCTGGAATAGCTGCCGTCTGGCTCTCCAAGAACCCATCAGGGAGCATTTGGTCAGCTGTGACAAGTCCTTGGGATGCAAACTCCATGTACCTAGTTTTACAAAATTATAATTTGAAACACAGTTAAATAAGATCCCTCTTTGCCCCTCTGGTGTCCGTCTTGTAACTCTTTTTATATTTTAACACACAAGAAAGCAACAAACTGGCAAAAAGGAGCAAGCCTGAGGCTACAGCCATGGTTAACAGCACTTGCTTATTAGAAGAGCAGCAGTTCTTTCTCCTGGCAGCAGATGTTTTACTTGCTAACTATATCCATGTCAGAAGGAATAACAAATATATTTTAGATAGCCCTGCTGACCCGCATGGTTCTGCTGCTGCTGTCTCTGATAAACTGGACAATATAATTGTCCAGTTTAATAAGGCAAATAACCAGAGCCTTCAGAATTATGGCACTTCCACTGATGGCAAAAGTACCTCTATGCAGCATCTTGTGTACAATGACTTGCATGCACTAATTTAAACATCACCAAGGAATTTTACTAAACAATGTGTGAAATCCTTCACTTACAGGTACCTTGTTACTAACCCATGCTAAATGTAAAGCCCAGTTAGTTATATGAGAATAAACAGTGAGTTCAGTCTAAAATCACAGCCTGCTGTGGTTTATCCAAAAAAACTTTCTTGCAATCAGAATTAGCTTAAGTTTCAGCTGGATGTAAAGTAAACTGCAATTACTAAAATCCTGACTCCTTTCCTCTATTAGTAGCACAGTTGGGTTCTTCCCCTTTCCTTGTGAATATTGGTAAGATATCTTTTTCATCATTGTATTTTTTCTCTTGACCTTGTCATTAACATTTTATGATGTAGAGAGAGAGAGAGGAAGCATATTCTAATTATTGTGTATATCCTAACCTGTAATGCTGGAAGGAACATATGGTATTTGTTCATTTTTGTAATGCTATCGGTAAGAGGAGTAGCTAGCAGTTATGTTATGTACCCAGTGCATGGTAAATGAGTGGCATTTCTGATATATTCTAGTTTCTGATGTTACCATGTTCAAAATAGCGTTGTACTTGAAAATACCTGGAGGTGAGAGTTAGTGGTGTGTTTTTAGCACTCTGTTGGACTATGGGCTAAGTAACAGGAGAAAGCTTTCCTTTGAAGAGTGTGAGGTTGAAATGAAAGAGACTGAAAAAGAGGAGAGCAATGGAAAGCCTGTTCTGTTAGCTCTGCATTTTGAACAGTGATGCTTGCTTAAGAAAAACACAGATTTCTTAAATCTGTCTTATGTGTTTGTCCCCTGACTGCAATGCGTGCTGTTTTCTAATTGTTAAAACTCAAAGAATGTGTGATGAATGAAAAGAGCCTATTTTGCTGACCAAATGCTGGGTTGCTGCTGGTCTGTAGGGTTGTAATATTTGATTGACCATCTCCTACTACAGACTACACATTATGGAAGAAATCTAATGGGCTTTAATATAGAAATACTGTCTTTCACTAATGACTAGGAACTCTTTGAGAACAGCTAAACATTGAGAGTAACTGAGGATTCAACCACGTATGATTCAAAAAAGTTATGCTAATATATTGCATTGTTCATTGTATTTCACAAGTTTCTTTTTAATATAAATTATTAATACTCACACTGCATTATGATTCTTTTTAAGTGCGTTATAGCATATTTTATGAAAGTAATGAAACCTCCGTTGCACAGAGCTTTGTCTCTAACTTTTATATCCCTCTTGAGAAACAGAATGGCCACTGCTTTCTTTTGCATGCAAACTACAGGCTATAGGCAAACTAATGAGCTTCTACTGTTTAGTGTCCCCTCTGGAATTACTACCTTTTAGACCAGTCTCCTTCCTGCCCTAACTAGCTACAGTTGTTCAATTTTTCATGGTACCAGTTGATTTATTTACTATTGCGATTTTAAGCTGATTAACGTGATCAATGCAACAGTTTAATCTTTCATGACTGCAGCCTAACGTAAGCCTCCGTGCCTACTGGTCATGTTTATTACAGAAGCATCTGCGATTTCTCTCCCATAAACTCGGGATGAGCTCGCCACAATTCTACCTCTGCACCAGCTTTCAGAAATAGCTTTTCCTGGAGCTTTCTTGTCAGTCCACGTCAATGTCTTAACCTGTTATTTCTCTGGAAATTTCTCTGACGAGAAATTTCTGTCGTCTTGTCCTGTGTTTGTAGAGCGTGCGGCACAGAGGGACCTTTGCCCATGGCTGAGCCTTCCAAGGGTACAGTAATACAAATCAACCATAATCATGCTTGACTACAGCACACGGTTGACAGCAGAGTTCAGCAGCCACTGCTGGTGTTTCTGCTCTGCTGCTTGTGCTGTTTTTACTGTGCTGTGCCCTACCCTTAACCTGATATCATCCGTTATTGCCAGAGTAACTAAGCCATTCTTGCAGAGTCCCCTTGGTCTGAATACTGGATGTTGCAGTTTCCTCCCCTTGCCTTCACT
>JAVCKT010003308.1:0-16592 GCA_032273925.1 Rhynchotus rufescens | reverse complement strand
TAACACATTGATGAACCCAGAAAGAAATAAAAATAAAATATAGAAAATAAAATGTAACTTTTTGAGAATGGAAAATGTAGAAATGTAGAAAAAGAATAGATGCCAGTTTTTTTTTTAATATATATATATTTAAAGTAAAGAAAAAAGGAAATATTTAATATGTCTAGGCTAGAAATTAAAACATCTCCTTTCTGATTCATAAACGATGAATTAAATACTTCTTCTCTTTGCCTTTGGGGAATATTTTAAATACTGTTTGGATTATTTGCTGGGTTTTTTTTTCCATCTGGGGATTGCACACACCACCTGGTATGACTGAACATATATGTATCTGAGCTCATGCTGCAAAGAAGTCCAATGTCTTTTGGCAGGTCCAGCAGTAGCTAATTTTTCTCTTTATTTTTATTCCATGAATAAAGAAAGAAACAGATTCAAGTCCAATGTGATGATGTGTAATATGTAATATGACTCCAGAGCTCTGCAGTTTGCTTACTCTGGTGCTAGGGTTGTCTTCACACCCTGCACATCTATACCTAGAAGAATCATCTTCAGATGCTTGCATCTAAAACCCTCTAGGACCTTTATTGACATGCTATCATCAGGAAGACTCTTTGGGATGCATCTGATCACAATGTATAGAAAGATTATTGTGAAATGATTCACTTTGTCAGTACCTTAAGTGGCCGCATATTCAATCCCAGGCAATTAACTGCCCAACATAGTCAATTATATAATAATAAAGCTGGACCCTTCAAGTCTTCCAACTAAATTAAAGGGTCTCCTGCAGAAGAAATGGAGTGGCCATAAAACTCTCTGCGACTTAACACTGTTAGAGGAGTCTAAACATTTCCTGAGTCCATTTGGAATATAGATTTTTTATTTTCTTCCCAAATGACCACAGGAAACAGGTTATATCATTTTAATTATTGCTGATGCTGCTCAGAGGTACTAAGGGCAAGCCAGTGATTCCGAAAACAGGTCTCTCCTTATACACAGTTCCTCTTCAGCAGACCTTCAACTCCCACATTTAAACTCTCCATTCACGTTACATGCTGCTGTTTTAAGAAAACCTTAAATATTGTGCCTAAAACACTTGCTTTCTCTCCCTTTTCCCTTCTCTCTTATTCCTCCCCCCATCATTAAATATAAAGTCCAGATTGTGAGACTCGCAGGCTAATGGAATGTCTAATGCAGAGCAGCTGTACATTTTTAATGCAAAAGGGGAAAAATAAAGGCAGCATATGGTTTTATGTAATCTTCCTATGAATTTTTAACTGAGTGTCCTAATTCATGTCAGACAGAAAGAGCTTTTTTACTGGTCCTTTGTGGTTAGAGCTTGCTAGCATGAAGCATGCAGTACTTTAAAGCCGCAGTGAGTGCAGGTGAGATTGCTCTGCAGTAGATGCTGCTGTGGACGGCACTTGGTTTGTATTGATGAATTTAAACATCACAATTCAGTGGCTGGAAAAATGGGAAGATGTATGTGCAGGATGGATGAATAAGTCTTCTCTGGGCATGCCTATCCTTGGGGGTTCTGTGCAGTCTTGCCATGCTACTGTGTCATAAAAGAAGTGGAAATTACTATCACAGCTTCCTCTGAGCTTATAAAATGTTCATCAGGTGCTTAAAAAAAAAAAAAAGCAGAAGAAGAACAGAAGAGAAAAAGGCAGCTCACAAAGCCCATCTTTTAGAATGATACACGCTGACTCTGCTCCCTAGCTCAGTATATGTCAATACATAAGGCACTGTGGGAAATAAATACATTCAGTCCTAGATGACATTCATCTTCACCCACATCGCTAGTTCCAGTAGCCTAGGTATGCATAATGCATTGCATTTTAAGCATTATACTTTGCATTTTAAGTAACAAGTGTTTATAGAGGACTACATCATCTTGGGACTCTACTGTTGGATGCATTTATGTGATACTTGGCAGCAGGTTGCAGAACTTGGGCCCATCTAAGGAAGGAATTGATATGTTTGAGATGTCCTTCTACAGAGCTGACACTAAAATAGCACCTGATCATCTGCTGGTAGGTAAGTCATGTGAATGGGAGACAAGCTTGGGACCAGGCTTGAAGAGCTCATACCCAGCTTGAACATGTTGTTTCAAAGAAGAGGTTGGTCACCTGGAAGTATTCCAAAAGAAAGTAGAAAAGATGAGCAAAAATTTGAGGAAAGACTGAGAAAATTGCCACGGGAAGAGGATGCATTCTAAAAGTCCTGAAAGGCTTAGAATGAAAGGAAGAGACTGATTTCCTCTTCACAACTTCACTCACATAAGAAGGAGAGAATAAGTAACTCACTTAAGACACAGCAAGGAAGGTTCAGATGAAGCAGTACAGAAAACTTTCTAAGAGTAAAGAAAACACTGAGACTATCCAGGGAGGCTGAGGAGTCTTCATCTAAGGAAGTCTTCAAAGCAAATTAGAGAAATTTGTGCCAAAAATGATGGAGATACAGCTATCTTGCCTTGGGATCTTCCAAATCCCTTCCAGCCTTATGATCCTGTGATTCCTTTATTATTAACTGCCAGTGTGGATGTAGCCTCAGTAGTCTCTGAGCTGATCAGCACATAATTTCTCTATTACCCTCTAAATGTCCTCAGATTAAAATGATCTTTCACACTCATCCATTTTCTTTCCTTTCAGCTTTCCTTCCCTAGATTGCCACTCACTCATTTTTCTAATGCTCTATTTAAGAAATCTTTTTCTTTTATTTTTTTCTTCATTTTTTCTTTTTTCTTCTTTTTCTTTCCAAAGTGGCTACCCTCCCTCTCTAACAGGTCAGCTCCATTTTTCATATTCAGCTCTTTCAGCAATCAGAGGAACTCAAAAGCTACTTGAAAAAGGAGGCCATTTTACAGATGAGGAAACCAAATCAGAGACCGGGAAGTAACTTGCTAACAGCCAGAAAAGATCCTCAGCTTCCAAACCATTTGGGAACCCACCGGACAATGCTACTTCCTTACTATCCATTAAGCAAGGCCTGCTGTAATTTTCTTCTCAGAAAAACAGACAGGAGAACAAGGAAGGTGGGAAGAAGGGAAAACATAAAGAGAAGCAGAAAAGACCATTTTTGGTCTTACTGCCATTAGGATATGAAGATCTAATAGATATGACCCATCTCATAATCACAATTATGGGCCAAACAATACCCCTCTTCTCTTGTACACCACATTCTTCCTAAGAACAAACACCTAAACAGCACAAACTGATCAAACACCTAAACAGCACAAACTAAAAATGAGGAGAAAAAAAAAAAAAAAAGTGTTTTTCTCTAGGTCTGAAATCCTTCATTCTGGAATTGGGGTATGTATCTACAAATGAAGATTCAGAAGCCTTTTCTTTTTTTACCTTTCTTAAAAAATGAAGGATGAGATCTTTCTCTAATTACCTGACTCTGGATGACTCCAGAAAGTGAAGAATGACTAATATGCTTAGACTTACAATAAAATTATAAGAATTTTCAACAATGAAATCATTACTCTAAAAAGGGAAATGACATCACACTTTCATTCCCAAATTCTCATGTTTAATACATAGCCTTTTTCTTACCTTACACTTTTCATCTTTTGCTCTGGTAATATCTCAGGAAGCACATTTTGGTCCAAATTTTCATCCTGAGGTGGACTATCTGAAGCTCTGTCTTCTAACGCTCCTTACAGATTCCCTCATCTCCTATGGAGACGTTCCCTATGAGTGCTCCAGGACTACACACCCCAAGCACCTTCCTGTTCTCCCTCATGGGGCCTTATTTGCTTTTACCATCAGAATGGAGCGTAATCACATCCAAAATCTATATGGGTGATCAAATTCTCAATGCACATAAGACTGCAACCTCTTGCAGTTGTGGATGAAGACATAGACCACTGTCTCAGATAAGGACTGGACTATACTGCAAGGACCAAAAGAACAGCTAATCTTACAATATATGGAAATGTGGCTTAATGCAGACTTGGTTCTGCTTTTTACCCTGATGTAATTCTAGCGCGAATGCAGTAAATCCAAATAATTCTGGAGTAATTTGGCATTTGCAGCAGATCACAATTTAGTTGAGTCATGGACTTCTTTCCGCCACTGGGTGTGAAGAATTCCCAGAGACATGTCACGAGCAGAAGCAATTAAAAGATAGGCAGGACTCCTGCAGTGCTTGGAAGCAATCAGCATAGTTGTTTAGAGAAAGAAAATTATAACAGTCTGGTATTTCTGACACAAAGACAGTGCAGACACACCATAGCACATCCTTTTTTTTCCTTGTCTTAGATGGTGAGCAACATTTTCTCTGTCTCTGACTTCAAGGACTTATGGACGAGACGAAAGGAAACTCAGATTTTTTTTAGGTCTTTTAATTTAAAGAAAGTTGAGTTGAATGGCTTCTGTCCATACACTTAGGGGAAGAGGAAACCTTCCCTGTCCTGTCTGCTGTAGGCACTGAGAGAAAAAGATTCAATCTCAGTTATCACACACACTCATGAGAGTGTTTCATCACTGCAAATTCCAGCTCTGGAAATATGTCACAGATACACTGAAATCTGTAAAAAAAAAAAAAAAAGAAAAAAAGAAAATAAAGGAAAAAGAAAAATATTTTCTCTGTCAAGAGACAGTACTTTATTTCTCCTCCCAAACCAGTCTTCTGATAAACATTGTGCAAAAACGTCTCTCCTGTTCTGCAGGACAAGGCTGTATGCTCTGCTCCACTCACTAACTTTTTTAGTTATTTCACCTTACTGTGCCATCCTTTCCCTCACATGAAATGAACTGCTATTCTTTATTCACATCAAAAGCACTTTCGGGCCTTTTATTTAAATGCAGTTTGAGAGTAAGGGAGGTATGCAGCAGCATTAACAATGGAGTCACAGTAGTAGGTAAATAAAGCTTTTTATGAGATTTTTTTAGGTTTGATGCAATATCATTTATTGTGAAATGTGCTTTCCTTGAGCACCTCCATCCTGCACTGAAAATGCTCCTTTTCAAACCCTCTTCTCCACATTATTCTGCAAATCTCTCCTCTGCAGTACGTCTTTCCACTGCAAATATTGTTTCACACATGGCTCTCTCACTGCTGGCCATGTGAGCATATAACAGCACCACAGACATCTGAAAGCTATACGATGCAGGGCATATCAGAATGGGAATCTTTGCCTATTAGACATTAAAAAAAAAAGCATTAGAAACAATTTTTTAAAAGGGATTATTTGGATAAACCCTAATTATGATGAAACTGGCCATTATGTTTTCATTGGAATGATAATCATGTTGGGATTATGCTCAAAATGCTTCTCGTCTAAGATTAAAGTGGAATCATTTTACAGGCTATGAGTATGATAGTTTACTGATTGTGCATCTTTATCTTCTGGATCAGTGGGTAATTGGTTCAAGCTCTAGCAGGAGCTCATTCATCCTTTCCGTCTGAATGAGTAAGAGCTGAAAAACTCCAAAGACTCCCTGCAAGAAGTGAGCCTCTTCTCCCAAGACTGCAAGCTGGATTTGTCTGTTTTTTTTTTTTGTTGTCTATTTTCAGCTCCGATCCACAGAAGAGCTTGAGGAGCACAGCTTTTCTGGGACCATTGCTGAAGCCTGAGGAAGGTCAAACATCAAGGATTCATTAAAAGTGGTCACTGTGATCACTATTTATTCATAGGAAAATATAGGGGTTTAGTAATGAGGAAAGATTTTGTGAGAATAAGGGTATATGATATGAAAGAAGGTATCTAACAGCCTGTAAATTTTCAAAGACATTATCATTTAGGAGGGGAGTGTCACAAACACACAGAGCTTGGAAATAAGTGGACAATCAATGCAGAGCTTATTAACATGGGCTTGGCCACATGACATGTGGTCATGCAACTTCTGCTCTTTCTGCACTACAGCTTGGAAATGTGGTCCCAGCAGCTGGCATTTGTCCCTACATTTCAATAATGCAGAAAATCACAGCCTTTTGTATCCCTCAGCAGAGCTGGCACTTAAACATATAGGAAGCATTAAATTTCCTAAATATCAGCAGAAACCTCTATTGCACACAGAGAACTGCAGGAGGCCCAGGACGACATGCAACGACGAGCACTCAGCCCTTTGAAAAAGAGAGCATCCAACAGGGACTGCTTCCAAAACCAAGAGACAGCCGGAAAAAAAGCCATTAAGAAAAGAGCAAGATCAAAGAGAACCTCACAGGTTCACGAGCCTAGGTGAATATACTCATGTTTATTCACTTGCTGTGTATTTCAAAGAGCCCCCCTGGCACATCACTGAGCATCAGGCACGTGCGCTGGCTGCCCGACACGCGGGATTTTTGCAGGATTTTTATCTGTGGCTATTCCTGTGCACACTTTAAGGCAGCCAAACTTTCTGAAACCACAGATAGTAAATAACATATATACCATTTCAAACCTGTGGAGGTGATTAGGAGTTATTTTTGCCCTCTTTTTTTTTTTTTTTTTTGGCTTTTCAGAAAGAAAGCAATATGAGATTTTTCCTGAATTGGCATACAACTCTGTAACAATTCCCAGTGCTTTTTTTTTTTTTTTTTCCCTTACTGGACTGTGACCCTTGGAGGTAACATTTGTGTTTGGAAACATGCAGAAAATGGTTTGCATAATGCTGCAAAGAGTTTGGAAATTGCAGATTGTTATCGATAATTAGTATGATTTTTGCCATTTACTTAACAAAAAGACAGAGAAAGGCTGGGGTCAGTGGCAGTGGTTCAGGCTTGTCACTCTTCATCAGCTTAAGTGCTGAAAGCAGATGTGAATCAGGTTACAGCTAAAAGCTTTATATACCAGTGTTCACAGCCAAGAGTGCATCAGCCGTGAGCATTTGGTTAACTTTTATATGTTATGATTCCTAAAAGGGAAAGGTTCTTGATGGCTAAGAATCCATTTGAGGTAATGAGAGCTCACTTGGACCTAACAGGCTCAACTTCATTAAAGTAGTGCATGCAAATAACTGGTATTCAGCTTGCAAGCTACATGGAAAAATCAGCAGCACCCAATACATGCATTCATAGACTACAGCAAACTTCAACCCCACAGCCTCAGAATGATCATTTCTATCCCTTTTTATGCATATAAAACATTTGCTGATATTAATATCCACAAGATGACTATCAAATATATGTAACACCCAGAAAAACCTGTATATACTTAGGGAAGTGGTGGGATATTTCTTAAAATAGACTCTTCGCATCTCTTTCCAAGCTGGCTCTTGCAAATTTCCTGTCTCCATCTAACTGCTCAGTTAGCTGAAAACAAGCAAGTATATTGAGAAGATAAAGCCTTTTTCTTTTTATGGCTGCTAGGAAGCGATTGCCCATTTTGCCTTAGACCTGCTTATTTTCCATGGGTTTCTGATTTTGCACTTAGGGTGTATATGAAGACAGGATGGCTGAATATACATCTGCTGGCTTATTTGAGCAAAGGGAGCCCAGCACCTTTCACTAGTTTTCTGTGCCATTCCCCTAAGTTTGCTGAACTATAGTTAAGTGGCAGATAGGCACTAGCAAAAAAGATATGCATTTTTAGCGAATGGGCTGCCCTAATTTTCAATTGTTTTATGACATGGCAAGCTTTGATATGTGAAATGGTGGCCTGCCTAACACAGCACTGCTAAATTCCTTTATTAACAAGTTAAGCAATCAAGATTTCAGTCAAGCAACACATGTAAAGCACCAGATTTATCATCATGTTTCAAGGAGGTTCAAGATAAGTGAGGTAAATTTGGCCCTTAGCCTGGGAAGATGTTGTGGGAGGGAAGCCTGGTCAACTCAGAAGGCACTTTTTTTTGTTACGTGGTATATCCTTGTGGCCATAACAGCAGAAATTATCTGAGCTGTGCACAACCTTGCAGGAGAATTTGGAACAAATAGGATTTTTTTCTTTTCCTATGTAAAACAGTATGTACTCTGTATTAGTAGCCACATTTCAGCATGTTCCTGACTGCAGCTGTCAAGCAAAAAAAAAATGCAAATAACAACTTCACCCTGGTTAAAAAGCAAAAGCTTTTAAAAATCTTGTTGTCTGTATGGTTTCCATGTTCCTTGACTTTTAGTAACTCTATCCTACCAAAAGAAAAATGTCAATTGTCTTCCTGTGCAAAACTAGGATTAATGATGTAAGGAACAGATGCACGGCAGAAGCAACAGACAGTTACATTTTTTTTCTTAATATAATAAGTTCTGAGCAGGGCTTGAGACCATGAGGAAAACGTGCAGGGGAAGTACAGAAGAGATTTTAAGGAACAGCCCTAGTGATTCACAGTCTTTTCTCCTCACCATATTGAAACCTCGAAAATTGCAAAGGCGCACGGGCACGTGCAGGAATGCACACACAAAAATGGGAAGA
Organism: Rhynchotus rufescens; assembly: GCA_032273925.1. Taxonomy (NCBI): domain Eukaryota; kingdom Metazoa; phylum Chordata; class Aves; order Tinamiformes; family Tinamidae; genus Rhynchotus; species Rhynchotus rufescens. The sequence continues at coordinate 8,254 of JAVCKT010003308.1, read as the reverse complement.
AATAATATAGGTGAAGCTGTTGTAAAACTGCCAACCTGAGATCTACCAAAGGAAGCCATCATCAGTGATCAAAACCTGGATGTCTACTCCCACTGCCAACTGCTGTGCTAGTTGCAGCTGGTCCCCAAATCCTGCTCTCAAATCTGCTGTTACGGTACAGGAGCTGGTACATCTCAGGCAATCTGAATGGGAGCTAAGGCAGAGGTGGTTGCTCTTCATTTCCTAAGGCAGGAAAGCTTCAGCTGGGAAAAGGAAGGGCTTAGAGACCCTCAGGGTAATTTTCAGATAAATCAAAGCTTTAAAAAGCTATAAGAACCTCAGAGCTGAACCATTAAACTATATGGTAAAAAGACAGTGTTTTCATCCTTGACAAGACCTTATCCGCAGGAATAGCTTCAGAATACATGTTCTACAGAAGCGCATAATCAGTGTTTTTAGATTAAAATCCCCTCTCGGTAGGCAGAGGAACCACAGAGATATCACGGCAAGTATCTCATAGCAGGAAGAATAACGCTCTGACACATGCATGAATACGAACAGCACCTGGAGAATAATCAGGTGATGAGAAAAGCTGAGAATCACTAATCTTCATGGTTCAGATAGCACACTGACCACCAGGTGGAGTCAGAAAGAAATAAGGGGCCATCATGATATAAATATATATAAATATATATATATATATATATATTTCCCCCAAAAGCGTGACACTTATCTTGTTGCAGCTATCACAAAGGTAGGGTTAAGGTCCAAATGTAGACCTAAAATTAGACGACTACACCAGAGGCAGGTGTCTCTCTACACTTCAACTACAGTCAAAAGAGACATAATCAGTACAGGCAATGAAGACTGGAAAGCCATTTGGCTGTTCAAGTGCAAGTGTCTACTTCAGGCTTGCAAAAAAACAGCCCTCTGGCCTCCATTGGTTGTATTGATGAGGTCAAGTATGAAGGGAGTTCTGACATCTTGCTCCCATTGTAGATGCATGTAGATGTCCACTAGAATTCACACTGTTGAATGTGGAGATGAATCTCAATTTTCAGGTCATCTGCATGCACGTGTGTGTTATAATGAACCAGCTCAGGCACAGCATGCTTGGACATTTACCAAGCACAGCACTCATGCTACTGTTGGTGCCTATGTTAATACTACAAGGCACTCAGAAACTGCTGCTGTGCAATAGCATGTTTCGAGGAAGATAAGAAGCCACATATCTTTCACCCAAACTGCAACACACGAATGATTTTCCCCGCTTTGGTATCCTCCTCATTCTGATAAAACTCTTTCCTTCCAACTCATCCTCCAGCTTATCACACTTTAATGAAATTCCTCCCATTCATACTTACAAATATATAGATCTGAGATAGTAAACCAAGGCTACTGCAATTAAAGTGGTGTACTCAAATACAAGTACCTCTCAAAAACTTGTAGCAAACATATAACAAATCAATAACCTCCACCTTACAACAATCTAACCACTTTTTATTATATATTAGAGGCTGTTTTACTCTGCTGCCATTTTTTTTTCCAGAGAAATCTCTTTGTAAAGAACAAAAGGCAGCAATTGCTACCAAACAAATATTATTTCAAATAACCTGTTTTTGCAGCTTTTCAGCTTTTCTCACCTTGAATTAGAAAAACCTCAAGTGAGAGCATATGATGGCCAACAAGACTGCCTGACCTCCTCTGCAATGGTACACCAGAAGGAAATGAATGGAAATTGTCTTAGCCTTTATAATAGCTTATTCTGTCCTTGAACAAAATGCTAGCAGGGAAACATTATGCTCCGCTCAATGGAATTGTTTACTTCTGTAAACTCTCCAGACCAACACATTTTGTCACTGATTACATGGAATCAAAGGGAGCTTTTTTTACCAAAGACAAAAAGGACACAACTAGGGCCAAAACTCGTCATTGGATTGACATTTAAAATCATGAGGTATGCCAAACTCTTTGTAAGCATCAAAACTACATAATGAATCCACACAACTATCCTGTTCCAACCAAAGTAGCACCTACAAGTCCCATCCCGTCGTTACAGACTGGGAACAAATTAGAGTAACTTGACAAGGAGAGATTAAATCTCAAGAACTTCACCCAAACCTGCATTCAAATCACTAGAAAAAAAATTGCCTTCCTCAACTGATCATTTTTGTGTCCAATTTCTTACTGTGTACTTTTCGGAAGAAGGTCAAATACACCCCTTTAGGTACGAAATGGAGCCTGTTAACAGTGACAAGTTTTGAAACAACAGCAGTGACATGGTGTTAGCTCTGGCACTGAGCTTGCAAAACCCAGCTTTATTTGCACCATTAGTTCCAATGGTTTCAAAAACACTCTTGAATTTCCACTGACATCAGGATATTCTGGGAAGGGGGGGGAAGGGTGGGATAAGGGGTAAAAAAAAAAAAAAAAAAAGGTCTACTTTGTAAAATAGCACTGCAGAGTATAAAATACTGCACCACAGCTCTATGAATGGGTAATTTTGCACCTGCCACAGGGGAGAGTCAAATCTAATGCTGAAATCTTTGATATACCCTGAGGTTCCATCACTTCATCTCTCCTGAAAGACCAAATTGTTCATTTCTCACTAATTGTCCTTTATACGGAGCATTTTCAATGAAACTTACTCCTTACTTGGTGGTATTAGTCCCCAAAGATTAATAGATGGCTTGTAATTTCTGAATTGCCATCTGTATTCTGTTACACACTCGTCATTTGTTCTGGTTATGAAATCAAACCAGAATGTGTCTCACGGAAAGTGGAGGTGGCCGTCTGGATCCCTGGGAGAGCTGTTTTGGTGGAAAGAATGGCCAACTCCATTAGAGCACAATGACAAATCTAAATGATTGCAAAGAAGATGGCAGGTCCATGGAGGAAGCCACCCAAATCTCAGTTCAATTTATTAATTCCTACATGATGCCATCCAGGTGTCTTTCTGCATTTATCAAAGTCTGAGAGAGTTTTTTCTTTTCTCCTCTTTTCTTTTCTTTTCTTTTCTTTTCTTTTCTTTTCTTTTCTTTTCTTAGAAGCTGGAAAGAAAAAAGGGCTTTCGTATCTTAGGGGAAAAGAAATGATTTTCAAAGCTAAGACTTCTGATCTGTAGAGACAATAATAGTAAACAAATCAAGTGGAAAATATTTTCTTAAAGGAGGCATCTGGGATTTTGTACCATGCTTTTATTATTCTTACTTAATATTTGCATTACACAGATACCATATAGAAGTCTTAGCCTTGTGCTAAGATTAGATAAGTAGACTCATATTTTGCAGGATTCAGAAAAGAATTATGTGTTTACTTTCGCAGTTCTGTCACAAAAAAATAAACTTCACTCAGGATGTTAGTGAAGATAAGCCATTTTCTAACAGCTTTAGATTTGAAAATAATTCCATCTATATGGGGAATAATCCATATTAATCCATATTAATAGCATTACATTTCCAAAGAAGCATTTGGGAACTCTGCATATACCAGGATGTGGAATTAGACTTATCAAGCCTGACCTAGAAATTTCCATTACTCTAAAGGGGACTGAATACCTATGGAGCAAGAAAGAAGCAAATAGCTGAACACTTGAGAGCTCACAATGAAACAGGCCCTGTTCTTCACACCACAGCACTTTCTATGGCAAATATTACCTGCATAAAAAGCATAAGAAATCATAAATTTCCTGAATGTGCATATTTAACATCCAGCCTTTGCCTCTAAGTTCAGCTTCTGCTCAGTCCAGTTATATTGGATGGACTAGCTAGATGGACAATAAATGGCAAGCAGCTCTTCTGCTGTGTTCTCTTCAGCTATTATAGTTACACTAAGGTCCAGCACAGCCAGTAGTCATATGCAAGGCCATAGTCACCTGTAACAGTTCCTGATCACTTATGGTCTCCATAATATCTTTTATATCCCTTTTATAACAAGAAAGTTGTTTACTTTTGGCAAGCCACCTATTTTTTGATATCGTTGTTGAACAGCTAAATACCACTTAGCGAAAGCCTCCGCTTGAACAGTTTTTGCCAAAGTTACTTCAACGTCACACTTGATGGCCATTTCAGTTAATTATGTAGTCTCAATATAATATATAATTACCCAGTAGATAATATGTAACATCCAGTTTCAGAAACGTAAAGCAATCCTGTTGCTCTGTGTGAAGAAATGAGGAAGAAGCACCCTTAATCTGATTAGAAGCACAGTCTTATCCACATTGCTCTGCTAAATTGTGTTACAGCTGATTCTGCCCTGCTGATCCTTAAGCCAAACTTTAGCTATGTGTTTATCATATGTAACAGGCCTTTCTATCAAAAATATAGCTGTCATTTAATAGGCTCACATTGGATTCTGATGGCAATTCTGCAGCTGCATTTAATTACTTGGGATCTTAGGTAACAACAGTACTCTCTACTGCTCTAGCTCCAAAGGAATGCCCTTTTATTATTATAGCAAGATCTTCAAACCCTCATTTTAGCAGAGGAATAAAACCTTTGCACCATTCTGAGTATTTTGCCAAGTTTTTCCAGTTCTCCAAGCAAGCATTCTGGCAAGGCACAGACTCTTCATTGGTTGCAGTGACACCAGAGATGCTCTCCCACTCTCAACTCATAACCTTAGGGCCAAAGTATGTAAGAGTTTTATGCTTCTGCAATTGTACGAACGAATTGTACGAACAGGTCTTGAAAAATGACGACAGGAGAACCATAAGACAGATTCAGTGTAAATCAACTAGATGTAAAAGATGGTAGATCTCAGGGTAGAAACAGAGCCTCCCTGTTTCTGTCTGATCTGGACATCCAATTTTTTTTTTATGGCTAGGGGCTGAAATATGAATGAGAACCAACTGAAGCTCAGTCCAGATTTGACAGAGGGAGTAAGAGGTCAGAAGAAGATATAGCAAATGTTAGACTTCTATTTTTTAATAAGGCTATGTGCTGCCCATGTATTACTTCTCTTCATCATCTGAAATAGTACAGGATGCCTTGCTACTGTGAGACAATCATGCAGCAGATGTGACGAGGTCATCGCTTTTATTATCCATCTAACAAGAAGAATTTGCCCATATTTTCTCCAATGTGGTTATCTCTTCAGGCTGCAATGACCTCATGACCTGAAAGACTAGAGTGATGACCCTCCAGTTCATTATTTCCAGGTGGATTCTGGTGTTTTTATCATGTCTTGAACAGGCTAATTCAATCTTGTATAATCATAGGAAAACCAGGACCAGGGCTGTGGAAGTGTGAGATTACAACCTCAAACAGGCCAGAGACTGAAGGAAAAAGGAAAAAGTGGCTCATTACCTGATTTTGGACCATTTTAAATCCTGTGATTTCCAGTTGGAATTCACTGTGCAGAACCCCTTTGATAATGATGGCCCATGAAATAGCTTAGGTAAAGTTGCTCAAGAAAATCTGCCTGTAGAGATAACTTTTAGGCTGTTTTTTAGGTCAAATCCTATGCTTTATCCTTCCATTTTGAGAAGAATTTGATATGGTCAGGACTAGCATTTGTTTATACGGCAGTGTATATTATATGTATACATTAAACAGATTTTTTTTTTTTTTTGATCATTATATATTTCAAATCCTTTTTGGAGTACAATGCTTCCAAACAAGCAAATAAAGTAAATACATACAGAATTCAAATAGGATGGAAAAGAGATCTTGGTATAGTATATATATCCTGGTATATATATCCTGGTATATATACTATAGCCAGAAACTTTGTGAACATAGGCATAGTCGTAGGATGTGCCTAATACTTCATGAAAAGCTGCATATCCTACGTATACCTAGCAGAAAAAGACGTAACAGTAAATACTGTAAAGAAGTTCATACATCAGCTGAATGAAGAGGCCTGCAGATTTTTTATTTCTGATATTTTAAGTTTTGCCCCATCTCAATTAAAATCGGTTAGAAGTCAATTTCACAGCTGTTGGTTTTTAAGATCTCACAAAAATGATAATTCACTGCCAGGCAATAATTTACTTCGGTGAAACCATTCACAGGGTAAAGGTGACACGTTTTAAGTCTCTCCCTCTCTCCCCTTCTCTCTCCCCCTCTGCCATCACATCCAGCCCTCTGTAAGCCTGCGGCTTGGAAAGGACAGTGATCATTTTTCTTTAAAAGGATGTTGAGGAAGAAAGGTTTTACAGACCTGCTCAGCTCACCCACACCGTCCTCTCACTGACATTATGTCTAGGTCTGAGGTGAACAAGAGCTGTTCTTACCTTGTCCACTGACATCTGAACTTTGCTTGCACTGAACTTTGCATAAACTGAGTATTTCCACTAAGGGCATGCCATGGGAAGATGAACCTGAATGTAAGTCGTTCCAAAGCTCAGCCTGAGAGCTTGTTATTTAAAAAAACAAAACAAAACAAAACAAAAAGCACTCATTTTTTCTTGATTAAAACACTCGAACATACGTTTTGGAACCTATCCTGGCCACCCTCCTAAGGGAATAGAGCAAAATCACTCGTTTGGTAGAAGTTGATTTTTAAGTAAAGGTCGAAAAAATTGTGCTGGAAACTTTAGACACGTTTTCAAGTGGATAATTAAACCAGACTTTTCCCAAGGGGGATGGCCTTTAGTTCAGGTTTGGTTGCCAGGACATGTCTACTTAATAGATTGCCTGCTATTTCTTTCAGGTTTATTTGGCTTGTGTTTGAGTACATGGAATTGAAAGTAAATCAGGTAAATGGCATTATTTAAAGTTGGATTTGGATTGTTGATATGGGAAAATGACAGGGCAAAGAGTGCACAAGCCTGAATCCTCATGTCAAGCAAGGGGCTGCTGGGCTGCTATAGGACACTATACTTAATAGCATGCATGTATAGCACCTCTGAAATACAGCTATAAGAAATATGCCTTAAAGCTTGATTCACTTCTGTGCGACATGGGGAAGCTTAGTAAGATTGATGCATTTTTTTCAGAGACAATATAAGCCCAGTATTAAAAAACCTGAGTGCTGAGTAACTTAACTCATTTTTTTGTATATTACTAATCTTGAATAAGTCTTAAGTCTATTTTTACTTTTGGACAAGATTCACTCCTTTTGAATAATACCTAGCAAAACGATGCCTCAAACATCAATTACGTGCTTATTCTATGTAGATGTCCCTATTTAATAACTAGAGTCTAAGAAGATCTGACAGAGGGTTAGATAAAACATATTCTAGATTTAGGTCTTCACTTTTAAAGGTTTGTTTCCCAAATCAGGGGTAAACCTTATTCAAGTTTCCCTGACTTCTGCTAGGACCATGCTTTGAACAGCAATGAATTAACAGAGCATGCACAAAGCCAGTGAAAAGACACATGTAAGGAACTCAACATTTCAAACACATCCATTTTCTTCAGCATTATTTCCACACATTTTCCCCTATGCCTGTCTTTACTCATTTTTTACATATGTTATTAAAGCAGATCATATGGCATCTGCCTTTTGCCTTACTCTGCATTACGTAAGTTTGACACGGTTACATTTGGAGAGGTCTGCAGCTGTAATTAGCATATTCCCAGTAATCCACTCAAAATGGAAGCAACCTTTGCTTTATTACATACACTATTATATGCATCAGAGTAAGCTTTGATGCATATTAGTAACTGTAGCTACTGTATCACAGTATCCTGCATTGAGATCTGTACTGTATCTCAGTGGATCACTTGCAAAACACTTTTAGTTGGTGAGATATGAATAGTGTAAAATAGAAGCACTTCTTACTTATTCCTGATGATCATGAAGACGTCTTAACTATAGACTATGGTTAAAATAATAATTTTAAAAATGCTGTTTCTAAGAGTCAAACATCTGCCCAATTCCAAGGGGCAGCATCAGAGTACTTGAACAAAAACGCAGCAGGGAATTTAATCATGTGAAAACTGAAGTGAAAGAAGATTTTGTATGGGCACAGCTAGTTTTGGTTCATTCATGGCAAAAATAAAGAGGTCAGAGAGATCAAGAGGTCACCTATTCATGGGTTAAAAAAAAAAAAAAGAAAAAAAAAAAGAAAACAACAAAAAAGGACTTTTCTATAGTCCACTATGCAGTGTTAGGAAATGTCCAGATCAGGGTCTCCCCACTCTGCATTCTACCCACCTTGAAGTATAAAGAAAACAAAATCCTCAGGCTTCAACCTCCCAGCCGGCTTTTATCATAATCCATATTATTCACAAAATAGACTGGAGGTGACTTATGTGGTGACCTCTCACTACAATTCAAAACCAGTCTTAATGAACTAGGGTAATTCATTCCCCCAGCAGAGCTTATG
>JAVCKT010003307.1:5206-16607 GCA_032273925.1 Rhynchotus rufescens | reverse complement strand
CGGCGCGGGGCCGGTCCCGCTGCCCCGCCGGCCCCGCCGCCCGGGGAGCCCCCTCGCCCGACCCTTTCGGGGAGCCGCTGCCGTGGGGCCGGCCCCGCAGCCCCGCCGCGGAGCGGCCCCCGCAGCCCCGGCCCTCTTCCAACTCGGCCTCCTCATCCTCATCCTCGCCAGCGCCCGCCAGCGGCGGCGAGTGCTGCAGCCCCTCGCCGTGGGCGGGCGCCGGGGCTGGGACGCAGCCGGGCGAGGGCGGCTCGATGGCAGTGCCCCCCACACACACTGAGCACGGTGAGTCCCGCCGCGAGGCAGGGGGGTCACCTTCACAGCCCCTACCCCGTGTGGAGCGGGGCTGAGACCTGCTCAACTCGCTGCAGCAGTGAGACGCTCATTGCAGCCCCGCTGCGGGGCTCCTGTGCGGCTCGGCACGGTGACACCGCTGTCCTCTTGTCCCCTGTGTTCACCCCCACTTGTGCCCCCCAGATGCGCCCCCTGCGCGGGCCAGCGCAGCCCCCCGCGAGGTGCCGCTCGTGGCCCCCCCGCGCCGCTCCCGCACGAAGAGACCCGCGGCCGGGGCGGCCGTGGGCAGCAACACCGACCTGGTGCGTGGGGTCTGTGTATGGGGGGCGTCGGGGGGTGCCCCCCCAGCGCCCCCTGATCGTCCCGGCCCCGCAGTCGCGCTCGCTGAGCCCCTCGCCCTCGTGGAGCTGCGGCCCGTCGCACTCGGCGCCCGCCAGCCTGGGCGAGCGCAGCTTCTTCGGCGTCTCCCAGCCGCCGCTCGGTGCGTCCCGCACATTGAGGGGGGCTGCCGGAGGGTTGGGGGGGGTCCCTCTGACCCCTGCGCCCCCCCCCGCCAGGGCTGTCGCGGGGCCCCAGCCCGGTGGTGCTGGGCTCGCAGGACGCGCTGCCCGTGGCCGCGGCGTTCACCGAGTACGTCCATGCCTACTTCAAGGGCCGCGACGCCGACAGGTGGGCGCGCGGTGGGCACGGGGGCTCCCGGCTGCGCCCCGGGCCCCGGTGACCCGTCCCCGTCCCGCAGCTGCCTGGTGAAGGTCACGGGCGAGCTCACCATGTCCTTCCCGGCCGGCATCGTGCGCGTGTTCGGCGCCAGCGCGGCCCCGCCGGTGCTCAGCTTCCGCCTGCTCAACGCGGGCGCCATCGAGCAGTTCGTGCCCAACGCCGAGCTGCTCTACAGGTTGGCGCGATGGAGGGGCCCCGGCCTCGGAGCCGCTGCCCCGCGAGCGGGGAAATGGCGCTGGGCATCCCCAGGGACCCGCTGGCAGCTGGGGATGGGTGTGTGGGTTGCGCAGGGGCAGGTGAAGGAGGAAATGGGGAGCTGGGGATGGGAATGGGGAGCTGGGAATGGGGTGCGTGAGAGCGGATGAAGGTGCTGGGATGCGTGGAGTGCATGGAGTGAGTGGAGGAGGTTGTGAGGAGCTGGGGATGGGGTGCATGGGGTGCTCTGTGGGAGCAGGTCAAGATAGTGGGGAGCTGGGAATGGGGTGCTGGGAATGGGGAATGGAGAGAGCAGGTGAGGGTGGCGCAAGGAGCTGGGGATGGGGGGGACAGGGTGCATGGGAGAAGGCAAAGGGGGTGGGGAGAGGATGCGGGGGGCGCTCGGGGTGCACGGGAGCGGGTAAAGGCAGCAGGGAGAGGGTGGGAATGGGGTGCATGGGAGTGGGAGAAGGAGCTGGGGATGAGCTGGGGACAGGGTGCAGGTGAAGGGGGCTGGCGGCGTCCCCGCTCTGAGCCCCGTCCCGCAGCGACCCGTCGCAGAGCGACCCCAGCACCAAGGACTTCTGGCTGAACATGGCAGCGCTCACGGGGCAGCTGCAGAGGCAGGCGGAGCAGAGCCCGGCAGCCTCCTACTACAACGTGGCGCTGCTCAAGTACCAGGTGAGCCCCGAGGCGGCAGCGGCCGCGGCGGCCGCGGCGGTGGCGGCGGCTGCCCGCGCCCCACGGAGCCGGCGTCCCCGCAGTTCTCCAAGCCGGGCGCGCGCTCGGCGCCGCTGCAGCTCTGCGCGCGCTGGGACTGCGCGCCGGGCGCCACGCGCGTCACCGTGGAGTACGGCTACAACGCGGGCGCCCTGGCCGTGCCCGTGCCCCTGGCCAACGTGCAGGTGCTGCTGCCCGTGGAGGAGCCCGTCACCAACGTGCGGCTGCAGCCTGCGGCCAGCTGGTGAGCGGCAGCGGGGGGGGACCCCCCCGGACCCCCAAAACAACCCTGTACCGGAGAGGGTCCTGGGCTGGGGCAAGGCAGGGATGCCCGGGAATGTGCGGATGGGACAGGGCTCTGGGGTTGTCCGAGGTGTTGGATAGAATGGAGCCGGTGGACTGGGGTTGCCGGGGGGGCTTCAGGTTGGAGTTGGGGGCTTCAGCATTGCCTGGAGACATTGGGATGGAGCGGGAGGGGTGGATGTGGGGGTGACTGGGGGGGTTCAGAATGGATCTGAGGGGCCTTGGGGCTGCCTAAGGGTCTCAGGATGGAGCTTGAGGGGAGTGGGCTGCCTGGGGGTCTTGGGATGGATCTGGGGCAGTTGGGGGCTGCCTGGGGGTCTCAGCCCGGCCTCCTGCTTGTGTTGCAGGAACCTGGAGGAGAAGCGGCTGCTCTGGCGGCTGCTGGACATCCCTGGGGCACCGGGCCAGGGAGGTGAGGCTGGGGAGCGCACGGGGAGGCTGGGGGGGCTGCCCCGCCGCGGGGGTCCCGCTGTCCCCTGCAGCTCCCGCTCGCCCCCAGGCTGCGGCTGCCTCTCGGCCAGCTGGGAGCCCCTGTGCGGGCCCAGCAAGCCCAGTCCCGTGGCGGCCCAGTTCAGCAGCGAGGGCAGCACCGTGTCGGGCGTCGAGGTGGAGCTCGCGGGCGCCGGCTACCGCATGTCGCTGGTCAAGAAGAGGTTTGCGACAGGTACCGGGGCGCGCAGGGCGCTGTGCCCTGGCCTGGGGCGCGCTGGGGCCCTTCCCTGGGTGCGCAGGGGCCCCCATGTCCCTGATGTGGATGAGGTCCCTCTCCATAGTCCTGGGATGCCCAGGGTCCCTTCCCTGGGTGCACAGGGTCCCTTCCCATAGCCCCGGGTGCACCAGGACCCTTCCCTGGGATGCAGAGTACTTTCCTGTAGCTCTGGGGCACACAATGATCTTCCCATAGCCCTGATGTGCACAGGGTCCCTTCCGTAGCCCTGGGGTGCCCAGGGTCCCTTTCCTGCATGCACAGGGTCCCTTCCATAGCCCTGGGTGCACAAGGACCCTTCCCTGGGCTGCACAGAGTACTTTCCCTTAGCCCTGGGGCACGCAACGATATTCCCATAGCCCTGGGATGCCCACGTCTCTTCCTGGCTCCCCTTTCCACTTGCTGCAGCCTGCTCAGCACCGGGGCCACCTGCACGGGGCGCCGGCCCCCTCCTTGTCCCCTTCCTCCCGCAGGGATTTACCTGGCTGGCTCCTGAGCGCCGGTGCCCCGGGGTGTGCGGGGCGGCCGCGCGGCCCCCGTGGCTCTTGCAACGCGACCCGCGGGCCGGAGGCTGCTCGGGGAGCGGGTGCTGCCGGCCCGGCAACGTGCTGGCCGGGCAAGGGCCCTCCTGCCCACCCTCCTCATCCTCCTGTGCTCGCCGTGCCCGTAGCCGTCATCTGCTGGCTGGAGGATGGTGCCCCCGTCCTCCCCTGTGCTGTGAAGGGAGCAGGAGCTGCTCTTTTATTAAACACTTTATTTTCTAATAACCGCCCCCCGCCGCTGCCTCCTGCCTGTGTTGCTTGCGGCTCCGGGAGCGTCGGGGACGGTGCCACCTCCCCAGGCACCTCCTTGGCAACACGGTGGCTCCCATGGGTGCCCTGGGCACCTGCCACGCTCTCTGGTGACGCGAGGACACAGAAGGGAGGGGACTGGGACCTGTTGGTGGCCCTGGGCTGCTCTCGATGCTCGGCGGCGGGGGCGGGTGGCACCTGCCCTGGGGGAGGATCGCGGCGCGCGCGCAGCTGCGGCATTCCCGGCACGGGAGAGGCCGGCACGCGGCGATGGGCCAGCACTGCGCCAAGGTAGCGGGGCCGCGGGGCGCGGGGATGCAGCGTGGGCACCCGGCGGGGCAGCGCGGGGCCGGCAGCACCGCGGCTGCTGCCGCATCCCGGCCCGCCGGGGTGGGCTCTGCCACGGGGACGGTGGGCGCCCAGCAGCAGGGTGCAGCTGCGGAGCCTCCTCCCTGGCGGCTTTTCCCCACGGGCTGGGGCAGCGGGGCACCTTCCCCCCAGCTGGCACCTCCGCGCACCTTTCCATTGCCTTGGTCGTGCCCAGAGCTGTCCTTAAGGCAGCCTGCGTGGTGGCAGCGCGGCCCCGGCGCGCCCGTGTCCCTGGGAGCGTGGCCATGCCGCGGGTGCCCGCGCTCTTTGCTCTTCCTGGGCCGTATCCGGGTGCGCAGGGTAGGGCTGGGAGTTATGAGACCTCTGGCCCAGTGTGATCAGCGCCATCCGGGAGCTTCCTGGGGTTTAGAGCTTTGCCTGAGGTGTTTCCTGCCTGCACCCATGGGTGCCCGGCCACGCCTGGGCCTTGGGGTGCTGGGACAAAGAGCCCTGTGGGGTTTCGTGCCATGCAGGAGTGGGAAGTGCCGGAGCAGCCCGGAGCGGCTGCTGGTGCCGGGGTGCTGGTGCCGGCGCTGGGCCAGGCGCCCCGACGTGGCGATGGGCTGTGGTGCCGGAGCATCCGTCCCGCCGAGAGGCTCCAGGGCCGTGGCGAGGTGGCCCTGGGCGGCCACCTGGGTGTTGCCCAGAGGCCATCGTGGCGTCTTGTGCCACATTCCTCAGCCGCAGCGGAGCCATCTCCAGCCCCGGGTTCACTGCAGGGACTCCGGGCATGGTCCCGCTGTGGCAGCTGCGTCCGCGGGAGCCACCGCAGGTCCCAGGGCCGCCAGGCTCCACACAGGGCTCCATGGGCAGAGCCTTCGGCCTCCCGCGCTGAGCCCCGCTCCCCCTCTCTTGCAGAAAGCGCCGTGGCGCTGCCCGCGGCTCGAGCTCTGCGCCCTGGGCGCCACGGGGCTGCTGGGGCTCTGCTACCTGCTGGTGGGGGACCAGTGGCCGGGGCCACCCTTGGCCACCAGCCCCAGCCCCAGCGCCAGCGCCGCGCCGGAGCTGCCGGCGCCCTCGGCCGAGCCCCCCGCGCCCTGCGCCCCCAACGCCTCCATGCACAACGTGTCCGGCTTCAGCACGCTGCCCGCGCACGTGCAGGACTTCCTGCTCTACCGGCACTGCCGGGACTTTGCGCAGCTGCTCGACGTGCCGGGCAAGTGCGGCGGCCCGGCGCGCTCGGCCGGCGTCTTCCTGCTGCTCGCCATCAAGTCCTCGCCGGGGAACTACGTGCGGCGCGAGGTCATCCGCAAGACGTGGGGCCAGGAGCGCAGCGTGGCGGGCGCCCGCGTGCGCCGCGTCTTCCTCTGCGGCGTGGCCCCCGGCGCCAAGGTGGACAAGCTCAACCGGCTGCTGCAGCTCGAGCACCGCGAGCACCGGGACATCCTGCAGTGGGACTTCCAGGACACCTTCTTCAACCTGACGCTCAAGCAGCTGCTCTTCCACAACTGGCTGGCGGCCAGCTGCCCCGGTGCCCGCTTCGTCCTCAACGGCGACGACGACGTCTTCGTCAACACGGACAACGTGGTCCACTTCACCCAGGGCATCAACGCCCGCCACCTCTTTGTGGGCCATCTCATTAGCAACGTGGGCCCCATCCGGTACTCGCCCAGCAAGTACTACGTGCCGACGCAGGTGACGGCCTCGGAGCGCTACCCGCCCTACTGCGGCGGCGGCGGCATCCTCATGTCCGGCTTCACCGCCCGCACCATCCACCGCGAGTCGCGCCACCTCGAGCTCTTCCCCATCGACGACGTCTACCTGGGCATGTGCTTGGAGCGGGCCGGGCTGGCGCCGGCGTCGCACAACGGCATCCGCACCATGGGCATCCAGGTGCCCGCCAGGGCCGAGCCCTTCGACCCCTGCTACTACCGCGAGCTGCTGCTCGTGCACCGCTTCGTGCCCTATGAGATGGCCCTGATGTGGCAGGCGCTGCGGCAGCCCGACCTGCGCTGCGGCCGCACTGTGGGCATCTACCCGCACGCCTGAGCGCGCGCCGGCCCTGCGCCCTCCACCCACGGCGGGCACGGAGCCCCCTGTCACCCCTTCCCGCCGGCTCTGGCCGGTGGCTGCATAGACACGCTGGGACCAATGGGGAATAAAGCGTGCGCATTGCGAGCAAGGGTGTGCGCCCCCGTGCCGTCCTGGGGGGCCCCGCGCACCGGGAAACCCTTGTGTTTCTGCTCGGAGCCTCGATCCAGGGTTGCCGTGGGGGGGGTCCCTCCTCGGGGGGTCCCTCCCCGCAGCCTGCCCAGGGCTGTGCTCGGGTGTGCGCGGCCTCGGGCGCCCGACGCGCTGTGCGCAGCCCCCCCGGCGCCGCAAGGTCACTGATAGCGCTCGGCGGCGGCCCTGGGACCAGCCGGCGCCGGGCGCAGGTGGCTCCGCGCCCCGGGGTGCTCAGGGTCCCCACGACCGCGCTCGGCTGCAGCCCCTCACCCCCCTGCTCTCCTGCAGCCCGGGGGCTCGTCCTGCGCCAAAGGGATTCACCTGCGTCTAATGGGAGGGTTGAACTCCCGGGGCAGCATTTCCCTCCCTGGGGAGCTGCCTGCCCATGGGTCTTGTCTTCTCTGCTCTCTGTCTTGTTATGTGGAAAAATTCTATGGAAATTTAATAGGAATTGGTCATGTGCAGTGGTGAGGGCAGCGGGATTGGGGGCACAGGGAGAGGTGGCAGTGAAGCCTGGGGGTGTCGCAGTCCAGGGGGCTGCACCTTGGTCCCCAGCAGGTCCTTTGCCCCAGGCTGGGGACTGCAGAACAGGGGAGTTGGGGAGTTATGGGGACAGTTCTGGTCCATAGTGGGAGCTGAGCGGCTGGGCTGCAGCAATGCCGGATCTGCGTGTCCACGTCCAGCTCCGCGCCGGCCGCTCCGCTTTCCCCACATCCATTGAAGCGCGTGGGAGCCTGGCTGCGTCCCGCATCCCTGCGGCGCGCCGGGAGCGAGGCCACCGCTGGGCTACCCACGAGCCTTGCTGCGCCCATCGCGCAGCGCCTCGATGCGCGGCGCCAGCTCGCCGAACGTGGGCCTGGCGCCGGGCGCCAGAGCCCAGCAGCTCAGCATGAGCGCATAGACCTGCGGGCGAGGGCGGTGAGCGCCGCGGCGGTGGCGGGGGTGCACGGGGCCGCCCGCCCGCCCGGCACCGCTCACCTCCACGGGGCAGCCCGCCGGCGCCGGCAGCCGCCGGTTCTCCTTGAGCAGCTCCAGCAAGGTGCAGACGATCTGCGCCGCCTTGTTGGTGCCCATCATGCGCAGGAATTCCTGTGGGCACGCGTGTCTGCTGTGGGGGGGGGGGGCTGGGGTGGCCAGCACCCCTCCAACTGAGGCTGCTGGGTCCCCCCAGCTCAATGGTGATGGATGGATGGAGCCAGGAGAGCCAGGAGAACCAGCCCCAGGAGTTGGAGCCCACCCAGGAGAGTGGAGCGTCCTGCACTGATGGTGACGGGACCAGTGGGACCCTGGGGGGTGGCTCTCACCTCGGAGGGGCTCTTGCTCTTGTTGCTGTAGGTGAAGAGCTCATAGAGGAGGACTCCAAAGCTCCAGATGTCGGACGCCCGGGAGAAGACGTTGTCCGCGAGGGACTCGGGCGCGTACCTGCCAGCGCGGAGCGCTGAGCACCGAGCCCGGCCAAGCCACGCGCCGTCCCCAGGGCCACGCTCGTCCTCACCAGAACACGGGGCTCTGGCCGGGCTCCTGCACCACGTAATAGTCCTTGTCCTGCGGCAGCAGCTTGGCCAGGCCGAAGTCGCCGATCTTCACGTGACTCTCGCTCTCCACCAGGATGTTCCTGTTGGCCAGGTCGCGGTGCACGCAGCGCTGCGCGCCCAGGTACTCCATGCCCTGTGCGGAGGCACCGGGCACTGGGCTCACCGGGCTCACCGTGACCTGCAGCCTGGGCATCCTGGTGCATCGCAGTGCAGCGCAGGCAGCCGCGTGCCCCCGCGCTCCCACCTTGCAGATCTGCCAGGCGTAGAGCAGCAGGGTCCGGTGCTCCAGGCGGTGCTGGTTCTTCTGCAGGTAGTCCCGCAGGCACCCGTTGGGCAGATACTCCATGACGAGCCGCAGGCCACGGCGCCCTGGGGACAGGCACAGGGCTCACCCATGTCCCCGTGCACCGGAGGCAGCCTCGCAGCTCCGGAACCGACTGCGCCGTGGGAGCGAGCTCCCTCTGGAGGGTCCCAATCCAGGTGCGAGCACTGGGGCCGTGCGGCCCCGCGCTCACCGCGGCTGTAGCAGACGCCGCGGTACTTGACGATGAAGTCGTGCTGCAGCGAGTGCAGGATGTGGATCTCCCTCTCGAAGTCCCGCAGCTCCTTGGCCGAGTCCTGCTGCAGCTTCTTCACGGCCACCAGCTCGCCGGTGCTGTCGCCCAGCGGGTCGTAGCGGCACAGCTCCACGCTCCCAAAGTTGCCCTGGCCACGCAGAGCCAGGCGGCACTCGGGGGCGCAGGCTGCAGGGAGACCCCTGACACGTCCCCATGCGCGGGCTGCCTCTGCCACCCACCGTGCCCAGCTCCAGGACACATTGGCTGAGCCTTAGGGATGCCAGGCAGAACCACAGGGCTGTGCAGCAGCTCCCAACAGCACCGCCCGCCCCGGACCCCTGTGTGCTGTGAGCCCCCTTGGGCGCAGCCCTCACCTTGCCCAGCAGAGAGATGTACTTGAGGTGCCGCTCCTCGAAGAGCGTGGGGTCGTGGTGCACGGCCACGTGCTCGTACCCCCAGAAGCTGTCGCGCAGCGTCACGTCGCCCGGGGCCAGGTCCGAGAGCAGCTCGTAATCTGGGGGAGGCGGGAGGTGAGGCGGCGAGGCCGGCTCGGAGCCGGCTCCCCACCACGGCCGCCCGGCTCACCGGAGGTGATGAGGCTGTTGAGGTCGCGGATGACGGCGCGGAAGCAGGGCCGGTGCCGCGGCTCGTAGGCCATGCACTGCGCGATGAGCGTGGCCAGCTCGGTCCACTTGGGCGCGGGCAGCTGGTGGCCGCTCTCGTAGAAACGCAGCTTCTGCGGGCGCAGCAGGGACCGCTCGGGAAGCGCCGTGGGGACCCGGCCCCGAGCATCCCCCGGGCCCAGCATCACCCAAGCACCGCGGCACCAGCTGCACTGCCACCCCCTGCGCCCAAGCCAGTGTGACAGGACGGGGCGGCCGCCGACGTCACCTCCTGCGGCTCCAGCAGGCTCACGGGCATGTTGCCACCGCTGAAGATCTCCCAGAGGGTGGCCCCGAAGCTCCACTTGTCAGCTGGCAGCGCCAGGCTCTGGGGGTCGCTGACGCACTCGGGAGCCACCCAGGGGATGCGCTCGACGAGCACTGCGGAGAGCGGCACGAACCCGCTCAGCGCCCGGCGGGCACACGGCGCCCGCCGCACCCTGGCACTCACTCTCCTTGGCCAAGACGGTGACGCTCACTCCGGGGTCATTGAGCTTGATGAAGGGGGGGCTGCCGCTGGCCGCGTCCCCCTCCCGCGTCAGCAGCACCTTCTTAGCAGAGACGTTGCCGTGCGTGATTTTTTTGTCCTCCTGGGGAGGGGAGAGAGAGAGAGATGCCGCACTCAGGGCTTGGGATGCCAAAGGACAGGGATGCATGGGAGCCATGGGACGTGGATGCATAGGAGGTATCGGACATGGATGCATGGGAGCTGTGAGGCGTGGATGCATAGGAGGTATCGTGCATGGATGCATGGGAGCCGTAGGACATGGATGCATGGGAGCCGTGGGACGTGGATGTATAGGAGGCATCAGACATGGATGCATAGGAGGCATTGGACGTGGATGCATGGAAGCCGTGGGATATGTGTTCTTGGAACGTGCAGGACAAGACAGTGGGATGTCACCACTGGGGCACCGACAGTGGCTCACCAGGTAGTTGAGGGCGTGCGCCAGCTGCTTGGCCACCTGCAGCTTCCAGCTCGTGGTCACCTTGCCCTCGCCTTGGTTCTTCTTCAGGTAGAGGTCCAGGGGCCCGTAGCGGACGTACTCCTGCACCATGATACCTGCGGGCGGCCGGGGTGGTGGGCGCGCAGGGAGCGCGCGGTGGCCTCGCGGAGCCGGGGACGCCACTCACTGTCCTTCCCCAGGCTGACGCCGTGCAGCAGCACGAGGTGCTTGTGCGAGAGCTGGCTCATGATGCTGGCGGCCTCCAGGAAGGACTGGGAGGTGGGAGGGCTGCATCAGGCAGAGACGGGGGACCCCGGAGCGGGACACGGTGGGGACACGGTGGGGACACGTGCGCGGCGCGAGGGCGGCCTCACCTCGGAGCAGTTGTGGTGGCTGCTGTCCATGACCTTGAGCACCACCTCGGTCTGGTAGTACTCGTCCTCCTTCTGGTCCCGCTTGACGCCCTTGTAGATGTGGGTGAAGGAGCCCTGGCCCAGGCTCTCGCCCTGCCACGGCAGCGGGGGCGCTGGGGACGGGGTCCGTGCCCGCGGTGCCCGTCCCGCCGGCGCCCCGGTCCTCCCCCTACCCGCACGAGGCTCTCGGGGCTGATGGTGTGGAACGTCATGTGGGGGAGGCCGCGGCGCGGGGCCGGGGGCGAGCCGGGCAGCCGGGGGCAGCCGCTGCGCACGATGAGCAGGTTGGAGCGCTCTGGGGCGGGAGGGAGAGCAGCAGCATGACGTCACACGGCCCGCCGTGACGTCACACGGGCTGCTCTGTGACATCACACAGCCCACTGTCGGGCCGTGGGGCCTGTTCTGTGACGTCACACAGCCCACTGTGACATCACACAGCCTAATGTCATGTCACACAGGCTGCTCTGTGACATCACACAGCCCACTGTGGTGCCATGTGGCCTGTTCTGTGACGTCACACAGCCCACTGTGACATCACACAGCCCAATGTCATGTCACACAGGCTGCTCTGTGATGTCACACAGCCCACTGTGATGTCACACAGGCTACTCTGTGATGTCACAAAGCCCGCTGTGACATCACATAACCCACTGTGACGTCACACAGGATGCTCTGTGACGTCACCCAGCCTGCTGTGGCGCCGCACAGCCCACTGTGACGTCACAGAGGCCGCCTGATGGCGTCACCGAGCCCAGCGTGTCGTCACCCAGCCCTCCCGCCCGCCCGTGGTGCCACCTTTGGGCTGGGGCGGGCAGCAGGCGGCCAGGCGCAGGCGGGCGCCCTCGGCCTGCAGCCCGCAGCGCCCGTAGGTGCCCAGCAGCTCGCGCAGGCTGCAGAAGCGCCGCGGCACCCCGGCGAGCACGAAGCGGCCGTCCTCGTCCCGCCGGATCAGGCAGCGCTTGTAGTCCGGGCCGGAGCGGGTCTGCGGGGCCGGGCGCGGGGTGAGCGTGGCGCCGGCCCTGG
>JAVCKT010003305.1:29094-40130 GCA_032273925.1 Rhynchotus rufescens | reverse complement strand
GAAAATATGATAATGAGCTATTTCCATGTGTTGCCATCCTTCTGGTTAAATAATACTTCTGTTTTCAATGGAGCCACTGAGCAATAACATTCATTTTTGGAGTTCCACAGTGGTTAGAGCTGATTGTATACAGGCTGTAATCATTATTCTAATTCTGCCCAGGAAACCCTCTCTCCCCACCATGGAGAAATTTGGAATAAAAAGTCTCGTTCCAGGAAAAAGAATTTCCAAATAATCCTGGGCACTAGATCAAAATATGAGCTCCAAATCCGTTTCTTTTTCTTAATAAGAATCAGCACTTTGAAAAATACTGCTTTGCAAGGAAATAATTGCATTAGTCAGCCTCTTGGCACTGGTGTGGGCTGGAGCCTTCTCTTAAAATGAAGCCCAGCCTTTCCCTACAGTACATCCAAATCCCTCAAAGATGCAAACAGCCTCAAGACCCTTCCTTAGCGGGGCCTTTTGTTCACTGCCAGAATTCCCACAGCTCGTGTGTTGCAAACAGCTGCGTTCCCACAGGCGGAGATGAAGAATATGGGACAACAGGGCAGAAAGAGGCCTGCAAAGGTAGCCTGTCCACACTGGTGCTCCAAGCTGCTGCAGGTAAGCCATCATCTTGTGTAGTGGAGAGTAGAGGCCGAGCAAGTAACTAAAATAAGAGGTGTTAATTTCAGTCCAGTCCTTTACTCACAACTGATCTAGTCATTCAGAAATCAAATTTAGCTCTGTCTTTGACGCAGGACCTTTGGGTAACCATACAGCCCAAAGGCTTGGTGATGTGTGACTAGATGTTTGCCACTTGCTGGGTCTGTTCTTCAGATTCTGGTGATTAGGTTCAGGACCTAATTAGGACCACTTAGTCCTCATTAGGACTACTTCGGTGTTGAGGTCACTCGTCTTGTCCTGACAAGTACCAGCAAGATGTCTCCTCAAAATCTCATATGACTGCTACTTGATCTCTCAAGATTGGAGAGATCCTGGCCATAGTAAACCTACAAGACCCTAAGTTCCTCTTAAGAACTGATCCAGATTGTTCTTGTTTATTAAGTATCCAATTACCTGATTTTCTACAGTGAGATGGCTGCTCATCACTGCTGGAGAAGGAAAGGGAGTGTCTGTTGTTGGATACTAAAGAACAAGAGGCCATAACGCGGAGGAATAGAGACAAGCTTTGGCTAGCATTGAGGCATTAAATCCTCAAGGAACTCTTTAAGCTAGCCAACACTGTTGACTTCAGTAGGAGACAGGTGCTGAATCACTTTTACATGCTTGTGCTATAAGCACTAGCTTCTTAAGTTGTTCTAACTTGCTCATTTGAACCCTCCATCCCATCACTAGCAGGACTGTTCTTTCAACAACTGCTCTTCACTGTCACAGCTGTTACCAGACCAGTAATCTGTACCTGTTTTAACTAGTATAGTAGGACCTGCACTTGACTGGTGTGATGCAGAATGGACCACTCATCCCTTTGGCCGCAAGAGAGCTAAGGCAAGGCTTTTTTTGCTAAAGTGCAGGCTCCTTGGGATGGTAATATTTTTTTCCAAGGTGGTCATTTATACTTGTATAGCTTTGTATACTGGCTTTACTAAGTCTAATGATTACATGCCATGTGGGAATTAAATCCTTTGGTGAGGTCAATGAATATGGCAGGCAGTGGAGCACCCAAACCATCCCTGGGGTACTTGCTTTCTTGACAGTACATTTCAGGTATTCTGTCCCCTGCTTTGTGCAATACTATTCAGATAAATAACAGCAGCAAGTGCTCCTATATTATCTGTCATTGACTTTATTGTCTGTCATTGACCTAATGGGAAAACTCTACACGGATACAGTTTTTTGTCATCATTTGCACATAGCCAGAAAAGGAAGCATTGTTAACCTCTTCCTGTTAAAAAATAAACACAAGAAAGTGCATGTGTCAGCAGGAAAAGGGTGTAAACCCAAATGTGTTGAATCAAAGCTTGCCAGATGCTGGCACCTGCTAGAGAGAGGGATGGAGCAAGATGGCGTGTGGTAGATTCAGCTTAGTCCTGGTGTTGCAGAGCTATCACTGCAGTACAAGAAAAGGGAAGATTTTTGAAGGGGCTGGTGCAGATTAGTGGCAAGCCCCTTATGGGCTTTTGTATGATTGTGAGAGGGGGAATGGCTACTGAGTGGTTTATGTTGTTTCATGGCCAAAGTACTACAGAAATGCAGAGTCAAAGGCAATGGAAAAATCCAGGCCCCATGTTCTATGTTTTACCAGCCTTTGCTGTTTTTCTGCATTTGGATTTAGCTCTTCTGTCTCTGGTGTACCATAATGTTGTGGTCTCAGTGTATTAGGAAGTATCTCAACAAAGAAATAGTTCCAGCTCAGAGCTATAGGGTCTAAGAAAGACCTATTGCTCTGGTGCATGTTGGTTGGACTGTCTTGCTGCTTTGGAAGACTGGCACAATGTCCACTGATCCCAGCAAGGGGTAAGGGAGCTACTGGGCAAAAGGCTATCATGTTATTCCTAGTCACAAGGAGAAAAGGGGTTATCCAGAGACAAGAGTCAGGGAGGAAGGGGTGAGAGTCAGCAATGCAGCCAATTCATTCCTCCAGTCTTTACTCACTGAAGAAGAGGAAGTTGGGAAGAATTTAGAAGGGGACATTAAAGGTGCTAGTGGGAGGGAAGTTAATGGCACACACGACGCAGAGATTAATACCTAGCAGAAATATTCCACTGATTTTTTTTTCTCTAGGGAAATAGTATGCATTAGTTTTAATAGGAATGGGGTTTTGTGTGAGCAACACTCTCATCCTCATACTCAGGGTACACTGAGGGTGAGATGGGCATGTATGTACCTGTCCGTCTCAGCCTTTTCTTACTTCCCAAAACTTGGTGTGTAAGTGAAATTTAAGTGTGCCAGGCTGGAGTTCCCCTTTTTCCTAATCCAGATCAGACATTGACATTGACATCAGACATTGACAATGCTGCATCTTCTAGATGAGGGTCCTAAGGAACAGGAGCTTTTCTGATTCAGGCTGAATAAAGACACTTGTCCTTCTAACTTTGCTAGTTCAGAGATATCTGTTCTATGCCAAATGGAGAATGTGAAAAATCTGAAAACCTGCTAAACCTGTTATGTTTTCCTATAGGGAGAACCAGACTGGCATGCAATCAATGCAGCTATCACTGGCAGAGGGATGGTGGGAGTTGATTGCCTGATCAACAAGAGGAGCAGATAGCAGGGTGGGAGACTGGAAGACAAAAACAAGAAAGGCACTTGATGCAGCAAAGGAGCGTGATGTGGGTAAAACAGTGCACAGAGGGACCAGCATGCACAAGGCGAAAAGAAATAGTTGAGCATCAACATTGTGAATAGATTGGAGGGGAGCGCTAAGGTGTCAGTTTTACAGATTGAAAATCTGGGCAAATTGGAGGAATTGGGCCAGGACAGGTTTAGTCAGAGACAGACAAGCTTTCTTGCTTTGTGCTCACAGTCTACGTGAGAATGACACTGGGTTGAGGACAGCTTGGGAGAGCCCAGAGGCAGCTGGTTATAAGAGTTTGCATCAGAGAGAGAGACCAAAACCAAGGCAGGGCTGCTAGCTTTGAGAAAGAGAGGGCTGGAATAGGCTGCAAGGGATGATCTTTTAATCTGGGGCATTCTGCACAATGGATAAGATATAGGGTGTTTCAATGGGATCAAAGGGTTAAGTTGCAAAGAAGTAAATCTGGAAGGGAATAGGAATGAATTAAGATACGACCTGTGGTAAATAAGGGAGTGAGAGGACATGATAGCTAGAAAGCAAACAGCAAGGAGACAGAAGGAGGGGGGATTGCCTTTCTAATTACGGGTATCTGTAACTTTCCTGAGATATAATGGGCAGAGGATGACTAACAAATGGCTGAGTCACACAAATCGTGTGACTGAGAGTCTAAATTCAGCTACTAAAGGACTGAACACTCATGAAACTTGGATATTTTCTTCTAATACTGCTTTGCTACAGGTGATCCTAAACCTGCCAAAGATTTTCCAACTGCTGTTTGGAAACATCCACCTTAGTAGATCAGCATTCATAAGGAAGGCAAATTTTTACCAGATTCATCATTCCTAGTGGAAGAGCAAACTTCTGGCCAACCAAATAATTGCTTCTCTCTTTTTCTACCCATAAAACTATTTAATGGCAATCTAATCAGATTTGTAGACTTTTTTTTTTTACTCAAATTTAATCAGTCTTCACTGTAGCAATTTGGTGAATGATTTTGCTTTGGGTAGAAACACTGCCTTGCTTTTGTAAGTCTATTATTACCATAAACTATTACTGGTAGAGCTTTCAGAAACTTAGTACTTTAGGAGACAGGGATAGGCTGTGTTCTTGGTTTCAAGGTGCTATTGAGAGCCTGTGTTTCATGCACACTTAGGGCTGTTATAAATTGCTAGCACCACCAAAGGAAATAATCTTGACCTTCCATTTCCTCCTCACTCCACCTAGAGTGGGGAAGTGACATAGGTTAAAATTACCTGTTGTCTTTGATACCAGCTGATTAACCAAGTACAACCTGGGCATCTGAAATATGTCAGATAATACCTTTAAAAAAAGAAGATAAAAAGGTACCCGGCCCACAGGGGATAGCTTGTTTTCCTGACAGCAGTCACTGAAGAAATACAGGCTGATGGACACTGGAGTGAATGTCTCTCCACACCTGAGCTGCAGTTTTCTGTGTGTCTCACGAGAGAGGTTTGGGCACCAGTAGGTCTTTTTGGGTAGCGCAGATTGGTTTACCTACTTGTGACTTGGAAACCTTTAGTTTACACGGGACAAGTGAGTTGAACCACTTCTCCCTTACCTTTATATCCCTGGGAAAGGGCTATAAAACAGGCAAGCTGGCTATAAAGCACAAATCCAGAATAAGCAAGCTTGATCCTTTTAGCCTCTGAGCTCAGATATTAGTCACATGCAAATCAGTGATAAATGAGTGCCGCTTGGCTCCTGAAGCTGCCTAGCGAATCACCAATTGAAAACATTGTTTTTAAAAGTACACATCTAATCCTTCTCTCCATAAAGAAGTAGATCCAACCTCCCAACTCCGTAGCATTTTTCAGAGAGGGACCTGAATTGTTTCACAATATTTCATGGGAGTTTCACGCAGGGGGAAGGGAATCAAGGTGCTGCCTGATTCCTAACCCCTCCCCAATTCTTTCCATCTCTTCCTCGTATTAGCTAGAAGGTTTCGGCAACTGATGCATTTATGAAATAGCTCCGAGGAGGTGGCCCTGATTTTGTTTCTCTGTGAAAACTTCCACTGTCACAATTCCCTGGATGGTACACAGTGCTCTGTGAGCCTACACGCACAACAGCTAGTTTTAAAGATTTCTGTTTAATCAAGAGTGAAGCAAATGTCAGAGATTCAATGTTCTAGATCAGCAGTTTCCAACACTGATACATCTTAATCAAGCAATTAGGTGCCTTTTTTGTTGTTGTTGTTGTTGTTGCTATTGTTTGGTGTTTTCCGCATTGGAGAAGGGAACAGATTTGCTGCTTTGCTCTGATGACTGCTAGCAGCAGTGTTTGTTGTTAACAGAGACATTTACACCTAACCACCAGTTGGCAGGTGTTAACACTCTGCTACTCGCTATTCCCACATGCTGGGGATTGTGGGAAAGCTGTCAAACTCTCTGCCTTGTGCAACGCTTGGGTTTTACCGTAACAATAACAACAACAACAGCGACAGCAACAAGAGGCGCCGCACAAATGCAGGCGCTCGTGGAAGAGCATCGCTCGCCCAGGAAACAACAGGGTGGGTGCTGGTGTGTCCTTGGGGTGCTCAGGCCCCAGGAAATGTAAAGCTTCAAGGAAAGTTTGAGGTATTTCCTTATCTTGATATAGCACTGCGTGAGTGAAGGTGGAGAGATTATTTTTGGTGACACAGCCTGATCTTTCGAAGAAGCCAAGGGTGCTACTGTGCATGCCCTGACACTTTAGAGCCTGCCTCTGATATTTGTACCCATCTGTATTCAGCAAAAAAAGCTGCAATTATAAGAACAGCATACAATCTCTAAAACAACAAGGAAAGAGGATAGGAAAGAGGATAGGAATGTTTTGATTAATTTGGGGGTGACTCTGGCACATGAGAATTTCAGTTGCTACAGCCCTTCTGTGACAGATGTGTCCACATCCAAAAAGACTCTGAACTATACCAACTCTCTCTCTATATATATATATAACATATAACATAATATACAATATATGCTATACAATTATATTATATATATTATATATAAAGACTCTGTCTCTTTTGCTGTCACCTTTGTATTTACATATGCTCAGCCTTTGTGCCACAAGGTCATTGTTTTATAGGCAAGTGGTCCCAGTGATGGATTTATTGCTGATGATATGAGGCTTGATTGACTTTTGATTTACAAGAAGACACTTGAGGAGGAGGAGGAGGAATAGAGCGCGCAAGGAACATGCAGAGTCAAGTGCAGGGTGACTACTGCTGGGGAAGTAGCTACCTTACATCAGTGTTCATTTACATGGCTGATTTCGAAAGGGCTACACAGACTAATTCCAGTCTTTCCCCTTGCATGGTTTGTTTTCTTAGTCTACAGAATTACCCTCAGCAAGGGTATATATCAGACATTTATTTTTTGATGGGAATGCTTCAGGTAAAAAGAACTTGAAAACAGGAGTGGCGATAGATTCACTTATGTGGAGGCTATGCCTGGACTGCCTTTTCAGATCTTGGTTTTGGAGATATACCCCAATTCTTCTTATTTCCAAAATGGACATTAACTTTGGCCTATCTTTACAATGTGGCTGTAAAGAAACTTATCCTTGCACTATGGACTAGGATTCTAGTGATTTACCATCAGGAGAAGGCTTCTCTTGAGATACATCCATGTTGGCATGAGTCCACCGATGCCTGTCCTGTCAAAGTAAAGCCATATCCCTTGGCAGAGAGGTTAGCCAAGTTTCTTCCTGGAAAGGCTGCTCCTGCATGACACAAACCGTGCAGGATTTGGAAGCAGCCAAGCAGCAGGTTGTTGACAATATGGATGCACAATCCTGCTCCAGTGCTCTGCCCCCCAGCTCCATATTACGCAAGGTAGTGTTGACATAGTCTTGAAACTGCTAAATTTAAATAAGCTGGTCAGCATTCTGGAAGACAGGTTTGAGGTCAGCCAAAAGTTTGGGCTTAATGGAGGAATCACTGAGTGAAATCCCCCAGCCTGTGTTTTGTAGGAAGTCAGGGTGGCATCATCATGGTCTCTCCTGACTTCAGAGGTCTGTGAACTATTGCAGCAAGCAGCTTACATAATGAAGTTAGTATTATTTTTCTCTTTATGAAAATTATCCCTTTACCTGTGCATCCCTCTATAAAGGCTTCATGTTTGTAGAGTCCTCTCCTGCAAACTGGTTGTGACAGATATGCCAGCTAAAGTCAGGTGTGTGGGGGAGGCACTGACTTGCATGCATCTGCATGCTGTATTTCTCAACTTCAGACTTCTCTCTAAAATAAATTACTGGGTCCTGCAACTGGGTCGCTGGAAGCAAGTCAGAGAAGTCACTAACACTGGTAAAAATCGATACGTGGAACAACTGTTCAGAAACACGTATTGTGTATAGGCATGGTCCTGATTTCTTCTTCTTTTTTTTTGGTTTTTTTTTTTGCATATAAATTGGATTTTTGTCTTTTGAGAATCCTAGGTAGAAAAATCTTGTTGTTTAGGGAAGCTAGAGTGAAAGTGAGAGGAGGGAAAAACAACCATTCATGAATGGGACTTAGAAAGCAGGTTTGACTTCTGGCACACATCCTCTGTTGACTTAATTTCTTTATGCACTGCTTGTTTTCTGTAAGTGGGGACTGTACTATGTGTAGATTTTTCAGGGCTAGAAAAACATTTGCTGACAGTTTTCAAGGTGCTCTCATAAAAAAAAAACGTGATTTGAAAATATGAAATTGTAGATTTGATTGGAGAGCATGGCTAAAAGCTGCCAAAAGACCGAGTTCACTGGAAGAAGGTCCTTTCCTGAGGCTGTGAGTTCCCTCTCCCATCCAAGGACCAGGTATAGTTGTGAGCACGTTCTCCTCTGCTAATGGACTAAGAGGGTTATCCAGCTTCCAGTATAACTTGCACCCATTTGCAGTGCAACAGGTTGAGCAAGATGCTAGCAATCACTTGTGCCCCTCTTTGTTGGGGGGCGATAGCTCCCTAAAGGGTGGCGATAGTTTTGCTGGGATCATCTCATCCATAGTTGCTATTTTCTGCTTTGTGCTGTGGAGGTACATAGAGGTCTGCAGTAAGGACTTGGACACTGCTGGTTTTGGCAGTAACATTGCACAGAGTCAGTTCCTCCTTAAGGGACTGTCCATCTGGAGCGCTGGTCCTGCAGACACAAGATTGGTCAGCTAAGCTGTGTGCTTATATGAATATCTGAAGTACTGCAGTACTGATCTTCATTGCTTGTTAGCACCTTATCTGCCTTGGTGTGAGCACAGTCCTCAGCATTTTGCAAGAGGATCCATATTTAATTTGTATCATTTGATCTTTGTAAGTGAAAGAAGGAAGGAAAGATTTCCTGAATTCCTGGCAGGATTTCTGCTCTTTTATTTTTTTTTCTATATATATAAACTTCACTACCCCCACCCCCACCCCCCCCAGGCTTAAACACTGCCGGGAAATTCTGTACTTACCCAGCTGTACTGTCTGACGATAGCCAAGATTTTTTTTTTTTTGCCTCATAATCATAATAGCTAGAAATTATTTCTTTGCTCACTGAGTTTCCCAGAGAGAGGACATATCAGATACTTAACTGATATGCCCCTTGTACTTAGCCAAAAGGCCAAACAGAGGTTAAGGCAAGTAGATACATACAACTCTTTTATCAAAGTCCTTGAGGATTTCCCCCATTAGCCAAGTCAGAGATCCTTTCTTTTTTTCAGACAAAAAAATAGTTAACATAGATCAAGTACAATAGGTTAATTGATTTTGGTTGTAGTTCTCCTTCTCTTCTGACAAAACATACAGTTCATAGACAGAGATTGACATCTCTCAGTTTGCTCCTCAAGTGGCTCTCTAGCGGGAAAAAATAAAGTGATCACCCAAAAGAGCTCACCTCGACATGGGTCATTGCTTGGGAATGCTTATTATGAAATAGCTTCAGACCAAGTTGATTTGTGAGTTTAGCAAAGGATTCAAGTAGATGTTTCTTAGCAGGTATTTGCTGCTGTGTTGATGACCAAATACTTGTGCATGTTTTTGTGTCACTTTACAGCAGTGTGACCCTTTTCTTGCTACTTTTAAAAGAAGTACTGAAACATTGGAGTTGTGTGGGTTAGTCCTTTGCTGTTCTACCAGGAATGGAAAACAGTTTGCTTAGACTGGAAGAAGCACTGATATTTTACTTACTGTGCTTTTGGATGGGCACATTATATGTTTTGGGCCAAGACAAGTGATTATATAGCATGTGATCCTGCAGCATTCACTTACACAATCAGTCCTACCCAAATCGGGACAGTAAAAGCTGTATCAGTAAAGACACGTAGGTGTTATCCATGGGTGGAGCGCCCAAATGCCCAGTTTGTGTAATAAGAACTGATGCACTAAAATAGAACCATGCATGGGAAAGCCCACAGGCTGCAATAACATCTCCACCACGCTCCCCAACAGCACTTTCCTGGCAGAGCTGGACTGCATCTGCAGGTCACGTTGACTTTGCCTGGGTTGATGCAAGCTCAGAATCTGTTCCCCTGTGCTTCCAGGAAGTCGGGTTGGGAGCTGTAAGATCAGCAAAGGGTGCCAGTGCCCAGCTCTGACTGCCGAAGTGATTGGTGTCCAAAGGCACCGTATCAAACAGTAAGCACAGTGTCCGTGTCTGGGTGTGCCGTAGTACTCCAACTAGTCCTTGTCACGCGCAACAAGACACAAGATGAGGCTCAGGGCAAGGTCTTTGATTTTCTGCTATTTTAAAATAGGTAAAAGTAGGCATTTAAATTCATATAAATAGTTAAATATACATGGAATAAATAAATGTAGAATTACTAGGTTTTGGAGCAGTTAGTTCTCTTCTTCCTCCTGACTGCAGGAGCACTAGGGAATGTGGTTTGATGGCTCCCACGTCATTGTCTAGCCTTTGCCTCATGACTGTGTGGGTCTCCTACCAGGATGAGACTTATGTCCATCCTTTCTAACTCTGGTGTCATAAAAGCTCATTTCTCGAAATCTCTGTTGTACTGTAGGTTTCAGGAAAGCACAAGCCAGGAAGAAAAGGGAAAAGGGTCTCAATGTCCCCAGAATAGGCAAAGTTGACAAACTTGCTGAACCTACAGTAATGCTTGGGAAATGTCTCTCCTTTCCTTGGATTTATTTTCATCTTGCCTGCACTTTGTTGCCAAATTGATGGGGCTCAGAGATGGTGAGGGGACTTCACGAAAAATATTTCTTTTTCCAAGTAGCACATCTGAGCCATAGGGCTCAGAGAATGAGGAAAAACTCTTCTCCCATAAAAACATTACTCCTGGAGAGCGCATGTTTCACAGACAGGCAGATAGGAACATTAGTATGTGCAGCTGTGATGCTGACCCTGCACTTTGCTTTGGTACTAATTAATTATCTGTATTTCTGAATAGTTAGATCCAAGGTAGCAAATGGTAACTGGTACAGACAGCAGAAACTGAACAGCAACTTTGCTTCATTTTTTTTTTTTTTTTACCTTGCAAACTTAAAAATTCCAATCTTGCTGCATTAAGCTAAGTCATCCAGAAATGCTCCAGCTGTTCTTTGCATTGTGGGAGCCAAATTCAGCATTTTGATTTTTTTTTTTTTTTCCAAAAGCCAGTTCTGAAACTATTGACATGTTAGATAATGGAATCTTATCTGTGCTCTCCTTTCAGTTATTTGAATTTTCTTGGCTTATTTATTTAAGGTGGATTCCTTCCAGCTGCTGGTTTAAAATACCAAGTCTGCTAGCAGGCAGAATGGCCAGCCTTTTTCAGGAACTGGGAAGTCTGGTGATGCTGGTGGCCCTGTAGTCTCCCTGTGGCCATTCATTAGCTCTATAAGCT
>JAVCKT010003305.1:0-18892 GCA_032273925.1 Rhynchotus rufescens | reverse complement strand
GGTAATGAAAGTGCCAGTAGAGTGGTGAGCCCATGGCAAGCTAGGACACAGAAAAGCTCAGGCATGCACATGCAGCTTGGCAACTCCAGCAAAGGTTTGTGTGGCTTGGGTCAGGCATGCCATGGGAAGGTAAGACAGCATGCTACGAGGTGGCTGGAGTCTTCCCTGAATTAGCCGAAAGAGATGCAATGAACTGCGTGATATGCCCATGGTAGAGCAGAAGTATACAGACAAATCCATCCATCTCTGCTGGGCCAAGTTCACATACGCATGTTGCTTTTTCAGTGCCAGATTCTTCTATGAACTCCAGTTCTGCATGCTGTTCAAAATAGCAGAGGGGAGATAGATATCTGTATCTCTACACATGCACATACATATTTTTTGACCGGCAGCATATGGTGATGGAAACTCACATACATGATATGACATGCATTTTTCTTCCCAAAATGCAAACCATAGTTTTACTCTAGGCTGTATTTGTTACTGCGTCCTCAATTCCATCTCTGCTGCATAGCTGGGCAGGTATGTTTGGTATTTCTGTTCTTTTTCTTGCTTTTTCAGTTAAAAGAAAAAGAAAAGAAAGAAAGAAAGAAAGAAAACAAACAGAAATCACATAAATAATTCAGAACACATGCATTATATCAACTGTTTCCCTGTTACTATTTTATCTCTATGAGCAGGGCAGAGGCAAACCCTGTCCAAACAAGGAAGAGAGGAAGATGCATTGCAAAATTGTGTTTGGGTCACGTTAGTCAAGTACACATGTTCTTGGCACAGTTTTGACTGGACGGCCTGGTTCAGAAATGGGATTCACGCATTTTAATTCATATGTGTAGTGAGTTGGTGAGTGCACATACTCTAAGTTGCATACACTATGGCTGGTGCATCTCACTCATTGCATGTGTACAGCTGCTGTTGGTCCAGAATTTTGGATGTCCAGGCTGCCAGATACTCAGAAGTCCCAGACAAAGGTCTTGCAGCAAGAGATTTGCACTGGAGAAACTAAATATCCCAAGGAATTCACCTCTTATCGGGTTAGAAATTTGGGCAACTTTTTGTCAATGTGAAGCCTAGTCCAAGCTTGTCAAAGCAGAGGCAGGATTCTGTTGAGTTAAAAAGGAATTGAACTGGGCTCATAACAGGTATCTTCTCCTATGCAGATGCAGCAGTTTAATTTTGCTTTTGCATCATGTAGGTTTTGGACTGATGAACTGAATTCCTGAAAGTTGCTTTAATTGTCAGCAGTCCTTACATGCTAGCTTTGGTCTATGCCAAAGCCCTAAATCTCCTTATACAAAGATAGTCATTCACACTCTTACTTACTTACTGTTGAGAGAGCCTATCCCAAGTCCATTGCAGCTGCTTGACTCATTTTAATAATTTGACGAAATGTCTTCTTATGTGTCTTCTGCCACACTAGAATTAGTCCCAATCAGATTTCACCATGGTGATAATAAATGTCACCATTACTTGCCTGCTACTCAAATTCTGAAATGCACTGTGAAACTAAAGACGGCATAACGTGCTCAGTAATGTCCTAGATGGTTCTACCTACAGTGTAGAATAGTGGGGCTAGTTTAGTCTTTCAAATGCTAAGGCAGTTCCTGAAAGACATTTATCAGTCCTTTTTTAAAATCTGTATGAGGGGCATGCCTCAGCATTGCTAGGGACATCCTGTCCAAGCAGTCCACTTCTTTGCAGTTAGAAAATGTCCCTGATGTCCAACATAGTTTCCCTTAGTGCAAATCTTGTTCTCTCCTCAGTGGCTACAGAGAGGATGAGTGACAACCTTTTATGTATCAGATACACAAGGGATCCTGTATCACAGATATATCAACTGTGGTTACAGGGAACCAAATTCTGGACTAAGGGCCTTTCTCTGCCACATACTTCCCACCTGACCTCAGAGAAGTTAGTTATTCTCTGTGTTTTGCTATTTCAAAGGGATGTTATGAGGATAAGTTCATTGGTGGTTCAGGGATGTTCAGATACTGCCATGACAGGGGTTGCATAGGTGCAGAGAGAGAGAGAGCAGACATACAAATATTAATCTGGTTATGGACTGGTGTTTAACTAAGCAGCACTCCCAAACAAATGTCAAAGACTATATTATCAGCATGTTTCTTATCTCTGGAATTCTATTTTGTGCTGTACTACTTTACTTGCCGGTTTGTGGTTTGTTTTGCAGCTTCCCAGAAAAGAGAGTTTTAAAAATATAAGCAGCAGAAGTCTGGTAAAAGTTGTAACCAGCTCTGACTGTCTGTCGTACGATGGCCAAAAAATATCACCTGCTGATGATTTACAGACTCCTGAGAGACGTGGTGTTGAGTCTCAAAGAACTGGAAGGAGAACAACTCACCCAATGTGCTTCTCGTAATATATCCACACGTTTCATGCTCTCCTAATTTAGGACATGTGTAGTGTGTAACGATGAACTGGCCAACTGGTTGTGCTGCTGTAAATCTCATTCCCCACCTTACAAAACACCCGTCACTGACCCCTTCTTTTGTGCAAGCTCAGCCCAGGATTTCAATTACAAACACAATTCTGCAGAAAGAGCAATGCAATCTTTTGTTGTTTTTATTTCATTAGACAGCCGTTTCAAGCACTTCTGCTTCCCTTTAAAATGTGACCGGTATTTATTTATCCACCCTTTCTTAAAACAAAGTAATTTCATTAAGCATGTAATCAACAGCGTTGAAATGATCTTTGAACTTTACAGATATCACTGAGGGAAATTTGTGAATATATATAATAATAAAAAAAAAAAAATCCTATTATTTAAAAGCTTTCTACTAAAAGGATTTGACACCTGAAAAGTAAGATCTGAAATTATGCCCTAAATTATAATGTTGACACATAAACATTATTTATAAAGGGATGAAGATATATTCCAACTGAGTTAGAAAGGTCCAAACTTCAAACTGTTTCAAGCTCAAAGGATTTCAGAATAGAATTAGACATTTAGGAGTTAAAAATACATTTTTAAAGGGACACATATGACAGAGAGAGGTCTAATGGTCTAGACTGCCTCTTCAGTTGATGGAGATTTTCATGTTACAGATATGTACTATTTTCTAGACGCCTAATCTGAAGACGGAAAGTCATTGACTGATTGTCCAGCAGGATTTTAACAGCAGGTTCATAGTTAATCATTAACATATTTGCCAGTTCCAGTTTCCCAGAGTTTGGATTAGAAAGGACACTCAGGAATCAAAAAAAAACCCTTTGGGAGAGGGTGACCAGATCCACCAGAGTGGATCTCTCTCAGACCTAGGATATGTAGGATATCCAAGCAGTTGCTGGATATGTAACAACCTATATTAATGTCTTACTGTGGGTTTAGATCTCCAGCCCTGTGTCCTCCATGGACTTGAACTGATAGTGGAGAAAACAAGCTCGTGTTATCAAAATGCATGTCTAGTGTCAGCTTCTGATAGCTGGAAATAATGAAAGGCACACATGATAGCTTTGGATCCTGTGACTGAATTGTCCTGTTATAAGAAGGTATGACCCTATTCTGAGCTTTTGCTGCAAATGGAGAATTCCTCCAAGTCCATGCCTCTAGGGATTGTCTAATAAATATGGTAACAAAGCTCTTAAAACTCTGTTTTGCTAGAAACACAGCAATTCTTCCCTGTACTGCCTCTTATTTTCACAATGTTTGTGGAAATTCATCCTCTATTTCCCACTCCCCTGATAAATTGACTTGAAATATGGAAACTGGTTCAGAAGACTTTGGTGTGAGGATGGAAGATGGATATATCGATATAGGCTGACAGAAAGCCTTCCTGAGAAAAGTAGAATAAAATAAAGGGCACAGTGTCTTCCCAAGGAGTTTACTCTATCTCTAACTGATGGGTACAAACAAAAGAGTAAGGACTGAGCAGGACATGGTGTATTAAAGTCTCACAAGTCAGATAGATTGGGGAATTCTTTTAGCCATTTGATGAGACCCACAGTTAAGGCTGACACTATCTAAGCCACTGAGGTCTAGCAACATAAGCCTGCTCAGAGGTATAATGCAGGAATTAATATCCTCTCACACTTTCCATTGCCTCATTTGCTTAGTTATGTATGATATAGTCCACATGGGCTATGTAGGGAAAAGAGAAATAAAGCTGAAAATTAAGATGAAAATAGAGAATTGCCATTTTTTCCATGAACAGCAGATTGCAGGAGTGTGGCATTTTTCCCACACATCTTGAATAGTTTGGGGTTTGGGCTTTTTGAGGAGTTTTTAATTAATTTATTGTTTAAGTAACTGTTATAAAAAGAAGAGTCCCTGCTATGCTGATTCTAATGAGAGTTGTATGTGCTCTGTGTCTCTCTGATTGTGGCCTGCATCATTTAAATATCTTAACTAACATGTGCTGTGGCAGATTTCACTTATATCTTCTTGAAATAATGCTTGTCAGTTTAGGAGCTAAGATGCATGCAAATATTTGAGCGAGATTTGACATTCACTGCTGAAATAATTGCACTAAATATCTGGCACTGATGGCATTACTTGAGAAGGGTTAGAAATCCTTGTGGTGTTGCACAGGCAAAAGATTTTGGACTTAAAGGAAAAAAAATCCACTTCATGATTATAATTAACTTCTCCACTAAAGCGTAAGCTTGTTTTTCTTCTTTTGTTTTTTTTTTCTCTGAGCAATGTATGACTGTTCAAGTTCCCCAAAGTTGCTGCTAGGAGAACAAACAGTACCAATATCTCAGAAGCAGTTGCAGTAATAGCACGATTTAGCTGTAAAAGGAATGGCATTTCCTTATGTTCTCATCCCAGAGAAATGCAAGGGAAGATGGCGCTAAGCTGGAAGAGTGTGATGGAACCTTGGATATTTGAACAGCCCCAGGAGCTGGAGATGAAGCCTAGTTTCCCATTCACATGTATTTTTCTTTTTACTGGTCACTGTAGCAAACTCCCCTATGCTACATAGTATGTGGCAAGGTACAGTAGGCAGATCTTTCTGTGCTGGAACCTATGCGCTTATTGACACACTGTTGTCTAAATCCAGTATAAACGTGAAGGTATTACACAGCAAAATTTAATCCCGGGACTTAACTGGTCATTGCAGAAGGGATCTAAATATTCTAACATGAAGAGAGAATCCTTGCTAACAGACAGAGAGTTGCTGTTCTCTTTTCTTGCACGGAGCCAATGAATATGCAATAGCCAGCATGAAGCCAAACAATTTCAGTGGGAATAGGATCATAGGATAATTCAAATTGGAAGCAGGGGACCTTAGGAGGTCTAACTCTCTGCTCTAATCGGGGTCAACCATGAGATGAAACCAAGTTTTTCAGGGCTTTATCCAGGCCAGTCTCAAAAACATTCAAGGAGGCAACACAACCTCTGGGCAAATGTTCCAATACTTGACTGCTCTCAAAGGGAAAAACATTTTCCATATAATCAGTTGGAACATCTCTTTTCTTCAGTTTAGGCCTGTTGCCTCCTGTCCACCCACCATGCACCACCTTGAAGAGATTGTCTTTTGATGACCTTCTTGTTTAGTTAGCAACAAGGCCCATCTGCTGACCCTGGGCTGTCTGCAGACTCACATAAAGAGCAGATGCTGATGTGGTGTTCTGATGTCTTAGATGTCATAATGGTAAGTATTGGATTTAAATATACCTTTTCTAAAATGTTATGTATTGGCCTTTTCCATAATTTCAGCATCTTCTGCCTCAGTTGCATCCCTCTATTCCAGGCTTTTCTTTTCTGCTTAATCTCGGATTGGTGGGTTCATGTAAGAAGTGGTGCAAGGTCTGAACAGTCTGTTAAGGATAGCTGCATCAGAACATGAAGAACATAAGAAACCATGAAAGAACATGAAGTGTGAGTCATGGCCCTCCTGCCTGCTCCACCCACAGTCATGTTAGCTCCACTTACTGTCTCTTGTAACTGACTTACTGGCCACTGTCTGGTCTAGGTCACTAGTTTTAAGTAGCAGCAACCTGCCCCTCCACTAATCAAACTCAACTAGTGTGAAGGTCAGCTGTGTCATGTACAGTTATTTATAATCTGAGTCAAGTTTACAATCTGAGCAAGTGGTAGGCAGAACACCGATGGTGAAGCTCAGGGTGATAATGTTGAGGGAGTTTTTTTTTGTTTGTTTGTTTGTTTTTTCCTGCAGCACTTTGCCTTGAAAGTGTGTTTTTTGCTTTGTATTCAAAATCAGGACAGGCCCAAGTGGAGGTGCTGGTTGCTGCAGTCCAAACCCTATGGAGGAGTGGGTTCTTACCCTCTAACACTGTGCAGCTCCTCCTCTTCTGACTGTAGCTCCACACAGGGGGTTCATAATGTTGACTCCTCAGGTGGCAGAACTGCTGTGCAGAACTGCTGTTTACTGTTTCCAGGGCCCCTGTTAATCCAAAATTTGAGGAGGGGATGAAGGATTTCGTACACAAGGTTTCTCCTGCATTTGACTCTCAATGAATGTAATTCATTTTCTCTGAAGGGCTGGCTAGGCTTTCTCTAGCTTTGGTGCTGCACGCTAATTCTCATGCATAATATGGCCTAAAGAAAAGAAGAATTGGTGGGCGGTATGGAAGCTTTATGCACATTGCCCTTTCAAGTAATGATTTTGAATACAGAAGGGGAAATAAAATCTTGCCATTGGGGGCTCTCTGACCTGTTCATGGGTAAATAATTATTTAGAAAACCATCTTTGATTTGGAATGAAAAGTCCGCTCAGAAGCCTGACGAGTATACAGCATTCGCTGAGTTGATCTGAGATGCCTGTACAGTCAAAAATCAAATTAGTTCCTCAACAAAATTGCCATGTTTAACGTCTTAATAATGGGGAGGGGGGAGCAAAACAAAGCAGTGTTAATTGGCATAGGTGGAGAAAAACATCCTCCGGGCTTGTGACATTTTTAAAGCACAAAATATTGTATGTCAGATAGATCAAGCCAATACTTTATATATGCACATGTCCTTTTGAGAGATTTGAGGGATGCATGTACAAGCTCTCCTTGAGTTTTCAGCACATGAATAATTGTTTTAAATCTGAGTCTTTATGGCATAATGTCTAAGCCAGCAAAGAGGGCTGGGAGGTCTAGGAAAGGCAGAGATAGCCTGACAGTCTTTATTATCTTGGGTCTCCCCCTTTCTGGGGTTTTGTTTCACAACTGGAAAATGAGGATAATGACAATGTGTGACAGACAGTCATAGTATTTTTTTTTTTTAAAGGAGTGATTGATTCAAGTATAGTCCTTGCAGGAGGAAGATGGTTTCTTCTACCATTTAGAGTCATGCAGTTGTCTCGAGGAGGAGGTGTTTTCAGAAGGAAGGGAGAGTCTGATAGGAAGGAGGAGAATTCACTTTGCAGATTCTCTTTGCCAGAGGATTCAATCCTTGCTGAATTCTGTAAAGACTGGAAGAAAAAATTAGTCCTCAAAGATATTTGGTTCTTTTCTGCTGAAATGCAAGTAAAAACAACCATGTTTTTTCTTGTCTTGGCTGGACTGCCAACATTATTTTGTTGCCTTAAAGTTGTTCTTTAATGACTTTGTATTTGCATCTGTCCCTTCATCATATCCTTTCCAACACTCAAGTGAAAGCTCTTTGGAGGCAAGACCACCTCTGTGCATGTGTCGCTGGAGGTGGTCAGATCACTGCGAGGTGCTGCTATGGCATCTTTCCCAGTAACACCAAATCCCAGCGGGGCACATGTAAACATAAATGGAGAAACAACTTTTCTTTTCCCCCCCCAAAAAAAGGTGAAAGAAAATGTTTTTCTCTCTTTTGGTCCCTTTTTCTATAGATAGCACACATCAAATTCACCTTTAGTAATCTCACTGGACCCCACAGATCAGGGTCCAATTTATTAGCTCTAATCTGTATGTTTTATAGACATAAGCCTCCCTTCTTACCCATTCCTGCAGAAGTTACTATACGAAATTACCAAAATACAGTCAGAGCCTACTCAGACATCAAAGTCCAAGTAACCTCAAAATATTGTTTAAATCAGTAGGAATTCTGGGACCACCTTATCGCCAAAAGTCAACTATAAATTACATATAATA
The DNA here is from genome assembly GCA_032273925.1 of Rhynchotus rufescens. Classification (NCBI taxonomy): domain Eukaryota; kingdom Metazoa; phylum Chordata; class Aves; order Tinamiformes; family Tinamidae; genus Rhynchotus; species Rhynchotus rufescens. The sequence continues at coordinate 10,861 of JAVCKT010003305.1, read as the reverse complement.
ATATTCATTATTATTAATTACAGCTACAGAGTTATACTGGACCTCCTCCATTTTTAATATTTTAGGCAATGCTCCATGACACTATAACCAACATTTAGGAAAATGGCTCTTATGTCTTTTTCTCAGAGCAAATAAATTAATTTTTATGAAATGGAAATGAAGGGTAGAACTGAATAACCTAGTTGCAATGGAAAGACAGTCTTTCAAAACATTGGAAAAGTCAGACACTTGCAATAGCATGTGGTCTAATTTCCTGAACCTTTGAGAATGGACATGAGTTATTATATAGCTTACTGCTGAACATACACTTGCTTCCTCATGTGTGCAGAAGGCAAGGATGGAATATATGCATGAGTCAGGTCCAGAGTTTCTCATTCTGTGTGTCACAAGTTTAAAATCAAAGTTAGTGTTATGATTGACAAAAGGGCACATCAAGAAGTGAGCCAGAGTGATTTAGAACAGTCTAGATACTTCTAAAATGGACAGGACAAGAGCAAACATTACTTTTGGCAATAGTTGGCTTTCTAATTGACCTGTAGACTGTGAGTACTTCATCCAAATATTTGCAAATAATGAATAAGATGGAGATACCTGCATAAACAACCTACCTGTGTGCATATAACTGCTGTTCAGCCTCCCAGACATCAGTCTGTTCTAGGGCAGGGAAAACTGAAGGCAGCTGCTGTATTCATTGACCACCCTTCTGGCACAGTGGTCTCTTAAAGATATTGCTTTTCTTTTCACAAGGTTTCCAAATAATTGAAGTGTACTATGTCTGGCACAAAGTAGAGAACATTCATCTAACAAAAGTCTTGTTGCCACAGTGCTTCTCCCCACACTGGTGAAATGTCACATACCAGTCCGCCCAGAATTTGAAATGTGGATTAATCTTAAAGATTGAAGTAGTAGTGGGAAGGAGGAGGATGTCGTTTTTTAGGTTTGTGTTTTAGTTTTTAAGAAAGCAATGTATCCCTAAGTTTAAAACTGAGGAGGAATCTTGTCTCATTTAATGTAGCATCTAGGTAGGATCCTGCAGACCTAGCCTCCATTGCCATCTAGGGAATGTAATGCACTCATAATTCATATTCAATTTACTGCCTTTACGTGAAAGGATTCTGGATTTCAGAGTCTGATGATGGGGTGACATTGAATACAAGATTGTGTAGCACTTTATAGAACTTTTCTTTTATTAGCCACTCTGTAATCACATTAAGTTAGACTGAAAATTTGAACTAATTCTTTCCCTTGAGGTCCAGGCTCTAATAATGGTGAAAATCTGTGAAATAGGATAAATACAATTCAATAATTATATTGATAAATAAAATGAAAATCAACTAATTGTGTCGCTCACTCAACTGTCTGCCTCTGTTGTTGCTGCCTTTCTGCATCGGTGACTGCTAAACTTTTTCTGTCACACTTCAATAAATTTAATTGTGCAGAATAAATGAGCTAATTTTTGAAGTCACAGGCTCTGTTTGCAAGATAAGGGTGGTGATTTATTGACCTCCTCTAACTCTGTAAGAGTGTCACCCTCCTTTTTACTGACAACCATGGGAAGGGTTTTTTTGTCCCTCTTCACACACAACCTTGCTAAATCCTACCTTGCATGTTTAACTTCCCATCTCATTTTCCTGAAGTCACTTAATATACTACAATAGGCCAAAGATCCCTGTTTCAGCTAGTGGCTACAAAGACCTCTCCAAGTGATTACTAGTGCTGTAGGTTTTTTATATTTCCTTTTAATGCTGTCTTTTGATAATTTTATTCTCTGGGTTTTAGAAGGGTGGGAGCTAAAGGGAAGTACAAGAGAAAGAGCCTAGATTAGCAACCAGTTTCTTTCTTCCAGTATATCTGGTATAATCTCATTCATGAATCATGAGTTCCTGCACCCTACAAGCATGCACATCATAACCATGACCACCATTTCAGGCACCATTTGAGCTGACTGTTTGACGATGAACGCAGGAAAAAAAGGATATTAGGCACTGGAAAAGCCTTAGCAAAACACTACTTGCTTTTTTTAACTTTTGGATTAGTCTTAGTTTTTGCTTTTGGGTGCTAAGAAGACTGGGAGAAGATACTGGATGTCTTGTCTATTGTATTACTTCTGGAACTGATAAAATTGTAGGAGTGAATCAGCCTCACCCATTCTTCCCTATCTCTTGATTTACTTTGATTATGAGTCAGGGTCTTGGATTTTTATAAGTGAACCATCTGGATGACACATATACTATTCTTTCCTAAAGTTGGATCTTCTCTCTGTTCTTTAAATTAAAGCTAGAAAACAACCAATATCTTTAAATTAAAGCTAGAAAACATCTCTATCTCTGATAAGATGTCTCAGTGTAGTAGTATGATACCTAAATCAAAAATCTGGGTATTTTATTAGGCCAAGAACATTCTTTAGAGATAAATAAAATCAGATTCAACAAAACAACTATTTCAAAAAAAAATCTCAAAATTCTATCATCTCCTGTGGCTTTGGCAAATAAATCCTTTAAATGAGAGAATTGAGGACTCCTTGATATTATTACATGGCACCTGTTGTGTGCAAAGGGTTACTCAAGCCAAACCATTTGACATTTCAGGATATACTGTGTCCAGGGTCCAGACTGCAGTTGAATCTGTTCTTCCCTAAATATGATGCTAGGCATTGCAGCAGGTCTAATATTTATGAAAGAAAGTAATGCCCTCCTAGACCTTGGCAAACTCAGTCTTCTAGATGGCAAAAGTCTTTACAAAGTCAGGATTTCAGCTGGGCATAAACTGTGAGGGCCTTCTTCTCATGTTGTAGCTGTTATATTGGACCCCTTTCTGCTGTAATTTTCTTCTAAAGAAGACTTATGGCCTCCTAAATATTTCCTGTCAGGTGTTGGCTAGTTGAAATGCATCCTAGGGAATTGCAGCTGGAAGAATCACAATATCACATACATGCAGCAGGCCAAATTTCTGCCAAACTCTTCACTGTGTCCTTAACTCAAACCATTTGTACTTTCCATGATTGATGCTTGTAGCAAAAGGCAGGCCTAGCCCATGAAAGACTTCTACATCCTGGCTCTGCCTCCCTTCAAATGAAAACTTATGTCCAGTTTCACAGCGTGCCCTGGGAGCTCCGTATAAACCTAGCACAGCTCCTTGCACAAGGTGGTAGTTACTGTCCTTCCCTATTTTCACTGTGTAGTTGTCTTTTGTATGCTGTGGTTGCTGTGAGTCATTTTACTTAGACAATCTCAGGCAGCTGCAAAGCTGCACCTGAATAATGACATTAATTTCTTTTGAGGGATGAAATTAAATTACACTTGAAGCAAACTAGCTGTTTGGGAAGAAATCTTTGCCAACTTTAACAAGATAAAATTCCAGTAACATGTAATGTTTTATTGGATGAAATACAAAGTGAAATACTTTGGAGAAAGGTTTCCAGTTCATCAACCATTTTCAGAACATGGACTGACCTTACATATCGTGGACCATTATTAATTTTCTCTTTGCAAACTAACTTCAAATTGTTCTGCAGATTCATTGCACCAAGAACTGAAAGATAAAATTTGTACTTAAGAATTGGACCTTGTGGAAGATGCAGGAGATTCCTGAAAATGATAAACTCTATTTACACTGACATTTCTAAAAACCCGATTTCCTCTGAATGTGCACTGAATGCTCCCTCTGAAGGAGGAAGTCAGCAAACCTATAAGGTAAAAGTAATGCCCATTTTCCAACTTAGCATTTATTTCTACTTTTACCCTCAACACATTTTAAATTACAGACAGAAAATTAGAAGGTGTTGTCTAATTACATTTATTATCATCTGCAAATCAGTTCTTCTTTATGCTTTCTTGTTCATTCTGTGATTATGTGGCTGTAACTGAGATTTACTGGTCAGACCTAGGAATGATTTGGCAAAACAACACCTACCTGTCTCTCCAAGTCCAGTTTACAGAGCAGCTGAAGGGCTGAAGCCTTAATGAAAAGTGCAGTCTGCAATCATGAAACCATGGAATGAAACCAAAGTTAGGCAAAAAGTGGCTCTTTGTGAAAGAAGGTCTACCTTCTCCATTGCTGAATGGAGTAGGTGAGCTGCCCTATCCAGGTAGGTGTGCAGAGATAAATGAGAATGTTGTACAGAGATGGGCCTGCCAATAGTTAGTGGAATTTAGGAGTCTTTCTAAGATATGAGGCTTTTGGTTCATTCTGATGAAGAAGTAGGGCCAGCTCCATTACTGAACAATGGATGGCAAAGGTCAGAGTTGAGATTTGGGATTTCCTTGTATAGTTTGATGTTTGAGAACTGAGGTAGCAATGAAAAAAATCACCCAGGTATGTAAAAATGGGGAGCTTGAAGGCAGAAAGATTGTAAAATCAGAGAAAACAAGTAGTAGTGAATCATACATAGTACTTTAATGCACCTAAGTCCAAAGAGAAATAAGTGGAAAACCCTGTGTGAAGAGAGGAGCCATTGCCTGTCCTTCTGCTGTCAGACTTCTTCCAATCCCCAAGACCAACATAATGTGATTATATCAGAGCCCCCTTCACTTCACAAAATATGCCTCTCTGCAAGGCATTTGATTCCAGTTGGGATTTTTTTATATTGCAGTTTTGAAACTGCCTTGGAATATTTTATATAACATCAGCCACTGTGCAGATTTGTGTATTGTGCTGTAATTACTTAAATAGGGGATTTTGTATGCTACAGCCAGTGATTCATGAACTGCAGGGTATCTGCAAAAACAGGCTTTCACTGGGATTATGGGATGTAAAATGCCTGAAGGTTTTTGCCTTTGATAGCAGACCTGCCATTGCATCCACACAGGGTTTGTCTAATAAATTGTATTAGTGCTTTCCAGCATCCTGATAACTTCCCTCCCCCAACTCCTTGCTATTCTGAAATGTTTTGAAAGGAAACTGTTTCTCTGTGAATTATTGTTGTGAGTGTATGTTCAGCATGCTTCGTGTTGACCACGCAGAGAAGAGAGCTGTAAAGGTACCTCAGGAAGGATTTAGTGCAATAGTTGCAATGAAATGACTTCTAACTAGACATAAAGGAGGTATGTGGATACATGGAAAAGAACACAGACTGACGTTCTCAGTGTGGTCAAGGGAATGTAATTGCTTATTTCTAATTACTTTGAGGTTATGTGGATTTGAGGTTATGTGGCTAAATTCTCTACTTCAAGTCTTATTTACCAACTAAAATGGAATTACTGTTTGATTTTAGGAAGTTTCTAACTTGGTATATCAGATTATTTCAAGACTAGGAAAAGCTGAGGAGAAGAAAGAAGTCATGCTGAAGGAAGATTGTCCATGCTTGTGCGTGCTCAGCCAATGCGTTAGGCTAGGCTAGTTGCAGACACACACTGCAAAGTCCAAAGCTTCTGCTAGGTCCAGGAGGAACGAGAGAAGGGGAACCATAAATATATGATGCATCCTGTTGTGTTCTTCATTTCTGTTTCCAGAAATGAATGTTTCTCTGAAAACAGCCGTAGCTCATCCAGGACATAGCAGGTTTTTCTTCCTGAATTTTATCTCAAGCCATTTCTGAACATTTGCAGGCTTTGTGCTGTAAGGAGACAGGAAGAAAGTTGTTTTGTAGCTGTTTGTGAGTTTTAATGAAAACAGATACAGTAGTTTGGACATGTTGATGTTTGTTTTTTTATGTTGGAATCCACATGGTGACATTTTCTTTCCGTACTTTCGACAAGCCCCTTTTTATACTCAGATTTCTCTTGAGTTTGGAGCTGTACAGGTAAGAAAAACTACTGCTATCAAATCCTCTCTGTCAGAAGTCAACACAGCTCATGTAAGGAAGCATGGTAAAAAGCAAGCACAGGTCAAGGTGAAGAAAATTACAGCGTATGTGTGATGCTGGTCAAATTCTTCACTGACCTTCATTCCCATGCATAAGGGTCATGTCGGGCATTAGCAGAAAGATAATTCAAGGTCTCTCTGTTTCCATCCTTGTTCACTTTTGTTTGCATTTGTTTTGAGCTGCTTAGTCTGCAGCAGGTTGCTCTCTCTCTATTTTAAAAAGTCACTAAAAACCTGAGGGCAGCAAGCAGTATATACTTGTGGACGTGCTGCTACTGAATACCACGGACAGAGCTGCATGATCTCAGACAAAATCCTCTGTTCTGCAGAGGTCCTTTGGGGTTCAGCTCTTTGCAAAGGTTTGCTTTTGGTTTTAAAAGCCTGCATGCTTCCACTCTCATATTCTTATATTTTTTTTTTTTTTTTTTAATTTTACAATACTCAGCCATGCGAAGCAGCGCTCCCAACCAGGGCATCAGAGGAGACAGCCCAGCAAAGCTGCAGGTGGAGCAGAACTCATTGCCACTGTTTTCCATATGTTCCTCCCCATAGGGGCCTGATTGAACCTCAACTTGAGGAGGGAACTGAATGGAAACTTAATGGACAGGCGAGTCCCACCCCCAGGTATACTAAGCTGCCGAACTCTTTTGTTCTAGTTCTCTCTGTTTTGAGCATGTTTCTGTCAGTGGGGGAGTGCTAAAGGCAGCACATTCTTCCTTTCCTCAACCTAAGTCCACAACAACATCGCTTAGTGCTCAGCCTTAATTTGCAGCTCTTCAAAAAATCCTTTCCTATTTTCTTTTTTCTTTTTTTAAGCCAGTTCACATTGATTAATCATTTTATAAATGTTTAGGGCGAGGATTGTGAAACCTTTGCTGGCAAGCATTTTTCCCCTGGAGTCAAGGAGACTACTCATTAGCATGACTACTTGCCAGCATGAGGGAGGGATTCGCAATCTGGATGTTTGTAGTTTTAAAAATATGTCTCTATTTAGCTGATTTGGGCTGCTGAACAGGGCTGGTTATGGAAATCAGGCTAACAGGCTGTCACACTGGGGTGTTTTACCTCAGAATGCATCTAAGGTGAAAGAATATATGTATATGTAACACATTTAAACGGTATTTCAGTTGTCTGGTTGGTGTCTTTTTTTCTTATAAGCATCGTGTGAGACCCTTTCAACATAAGCCATACCAAACTCTTATGTTGTTAAATCCCCCCTTTAGGTTATACACGGTGTAAAAATGTGTACAGGCCAATAACAACAGGAAAGCTCTTAGGGGCTGATTACCCACCTCTCTCACAAGCAGCTTGTGCTTGCAGGACACCTGGTTTTAAGCCCAGTGCCTGGAAGGAGTGGAAGGTGAGGAGCTGTGTGTAGGTTGTGTCTGCAGGACAAGAAGGTGGCAAGGCTGTACCTCGCACTGCTGCTTGCAGGAAGCGTAGCTCCGAGGAAAGATTTCTGGCTCCCTGACAGAAAATCCTGTGTTTTAGTACACTGGTTCCCTGCCATGAGTCACTCGCTCCCCTTTCTTTCTGAGGACAAGTGGAACAATTCTGCTTCTGCCCTGCATGGCTAACAGCAGCAGTGACCTTCAGAATCACCACCTAAAACTGGCACAGGATCATGAGGGTGAAAAATCGAAACAACACTTATCTTTTGCTTTCCACCCCACTCCAGTGCGCTTACTGCTGTGCGTGCAGCGTGGCCACGGAGCCCGGGTGCTGGCGCGGAGGAGTTCCCTCCTCTGCTTGCCTCTCCCTCCACCTTGCACAAAGCTGACAGGGGGATTTTTCACCTGCTTACTTTCCTTTTCCTCTTTGATTAACTTTGGACCAGATGGCCAGTCCCCAATCTCTCAGCATGTATTTGACTGACAGGAGCCTTTGATAAACCTCATAAGAATGAAGTCATCTTCAGGTCACCTCCTCTGCCTGGCCTTTAGCATCCCGCACATACCACCATTATCTGCTGAATAGGAGACAAAGGAAATTAGCTCCAATTCCCTATCATCCCCATTATTTCCACACTGATTTAAACAATGAGGCAATGAGATGCCCTTCGCTTTCCTTGGAAAGGTACAAATGTCAGCTGTTAAGAAATGCAAACAAGAGGGTTCCCATGTTAATGGATGGGCTTCTTTGTAAAGCCATGAAGTGGTAAAATAGATTTATTCACTGCCTGCCTGGAAAATGCTTAACACACTTCTAAACAAATTCTTTAACCACTTTTATTTTCTATACAGTACAGAGTGCTTGAGAAGCCTCATTATTTTGATCGGGAGATATAAAATGAAGTGATACACTGCACTCTGATGTTATTTTTCCATATGTAGTTGTCAGAACCTTATTTGAGGTAACCCCGAACAGCAGTTTTGGAGTCCAAATTCCTTGATATAGAAAAAGGTTTAGCTGTGTATGAATCCAAATATTGAGATTTAGGAATCTACCTCCAATTTCAAGTGAGAGAACAAATTTAGGTAAAATTGGACAGAGTAAACCAGAGACTGAATCCAAATAGAATCTCTCCAGAGATTTGCAAATGGTAACCTCACATTCACTTGGCTATTAAGCTTCTAGCTGAGAGGTGAAACAACACTATACAGTATCAAAAGCATCAAAAGTGCTGCCCTAAGGGTGTTTTAAGTCAGGCAGGCTTGAAAATATATTGTAAAAATACATATTTTGATGAGATTTCTTTCCCAAGATTGCAGGCTTCCACTTGAGCTGATTTGACTGGCAGTTAATTCTGTTCTTTTGGCAACTGAAAGTATCTGAATGTCTGGGCACTTGCATGAAACCATCCTCCAGATCACTGGCACACCCACATGCATTGCAGGAGATTAAAGCAGCAAGGATCTCTGAATTAATTCTTGGGAAAATCTGTCCATAAACAGTGCTTTGCATTAAAATATAGCTTTACTTTTATACTTTGTTTACTATTTCCTTCCTCAGTAAAGCAATCGGGATCTTGCCTCTGAAACAGGCCTCACTTCAGAGTCACCTCCCAATGTACAAATGAAAAGCAGTGCACAAAACATACCTCTTCATTCCATCAGGCCAGGATCAGGCTGGGATTTAAGAACTATGAGCTATATTCTAGTTGCTTGCTATGAAGCATGGGAGCAATGACAGCATGTCAGGTCAAGAGACCGATGAGCAATTCTGACCACCTGTTATGCCAGGTTGCTAGACCTTGGCTTCCTGTGCAGTCAGTGGGAAAAAAAGTCATGCCGATACCCAGACTGGGCACGTAGAGAAGTCAATCTGCCTATTTGATTTGTTGTGACTCTTGCCCATGAAAGACAGGAGTCTAGCTGAATCATGCATTTACTTACTGAACTTAGATGTCATTGTAGCTGGGATTTTTAAATTAGACTCTTAAGCCGGCCAGCTTGAACATGATGCTATGGAATTGATGGCCCATGAAGGCCTTTCTGTTGTTTAGGAGTCCTACGTAGTGTTTGTCACATACTTTTAGTCACTAATAAAGGCTGACTTCTTTTGCTATGGTGTTTCTATAGATGTCTGCAGTTCAGAAGTGGTAGAGAATCCTCTGATGATGATCTAGGCTGATTTTTGCCTTTGGCCACAGCATGGTTAGCCTTCCCCAAGAATTCTGTGTCTAAAGGGGGGTAACAGAACTGGAGCATTAGAGGACATCTGGGACACCCCTCCCTATGAATTCAGACACACTATCATTTGCTGGAGAAGGACACTAGAATGGAAGCTGAGTCAGGTCTTCATCTTGTACTTCGAGAGGTTTTTTGTGAATGACTTTCTTCGCTAGTTTAAGAAGATCCTGCTGTAGCCATGCAGTAAAGAACTTCCATAACATGTAAACTGAACACAGCTACCTATACTAGCTGAGAGAATGCTTAAGAAACATATATTAATCCAAATTAAATAAATAGCATTCTTCAAATATTCTTACAAAAAGCTTCCAGTGCGGCCTGCACCGTGAAAGGATCCCAAGCTGCTATGCAATCTTTTCTTGTCCCACATTCCTCTGTAATCCATCTTAGAGCTGTGAATATTCAGTCCCCATAATTTTTGTTGGTGCTGACAGTAACAGATAGCTTTCTGTCAGCTCTGGAGAGTATATAATTCATGTTACTTCTTGAAGTCTTTGACTAGTTAACACTAAATTTGTTTCCATTTGATCAAGTTGCCTCTGTGCCATGTTGTTCATGTTTCCATCCTGATAGTGACTACATTTTTCAGCATAAAGTTTTCTCCTGCCCTCCTTACATCCATCAGGCACCTGACACCAGCTGGACCCTTGATGAAGCTTGCTAGAACATGACCAAGTCCTGGGAGCAATGGCAGCAATGACTTCTGTCGTTGTAAGTTGTAGTCTTGATAATAATGTTAAGACATCTGAAGATACTTTTTTGATGTGGTAAAGACACCCAGCACATCTCTATGCACCCTACTGTATGCTTGCAAAATGAAATTTGTTTTTGGTAGCAGTTATGGGTTTGATAATGAGCAGATTTCTCTTAAAGACACTGCTGTATAATGGTTGAGATCAAGGTGTGAAGAGCTCCTCTAAAGAGCTTGTTTCCATTACATAGTGAAGGCTGAGTTGTAGGGACATACCTTGTTTCAGAAATCAAAAGGTATTTGCAGGACAAAAGTCGGTTTGTAGCACAATTCTCTCCTATAATTTGGTTTTCCCATACCGTCTGTCACTACTTGAAGTGTTTGGCTTGGCTGTCCATCTGCACAAATAAATCGACACACTGGAAGGATAAGAAGATAAACTAGCACCAACATAGTTTGACTAGGTCACTTTATAGTTGATAGTGTAGTCACTCTGAAGAAATAAGAGCATGACAACAACTGTAATCCCAAATTTCCTTTTTTTTTTCTTTTTTTTCCTTGATTTTTTAAGCATTAGTATCAGCTAGCTGCAATTCTAAGTGAGGGGTTGAGGGTAGAAGCCTGGCACACTGCATTTTGCTTTTAAGAAGGTCACAGAGAAAGCATGTGCTTGAATATTTTGCATGGAACTGCCTATGACAAAGACAAAGAAGAGGGGTTTGTCAGGGTGCAATGA
>JAVCKT010003304.1:0-17125 GCA_032273925.1 Rhynchotus rufescens | reverse complement strand
ATGCAATCAGCGTGAACGGATATTCCAAGTCTGCAAGATATCTGACCTACCTAGAACCCTGAGACGTGCCCATTTCTCTTTGCTAATAGGAATGGAAAATAAATGACTTGCTCAAATGTCAAAAGATAAATTAGATGAATGTCAGCTCCTGCAAGTCCAACACTGCTATCAGCCACCATTAACACTGTAGAGGTCAAAAGCCCTGGACAAGTGTTCTAAGCTTCTCACTGCTTCGAGTATACATGGCCTCATCGTTTTGCTCAGTACTGCAGCATTCTCACAGCAGATTTGACTTTTTATTTTTTTAACTAACATAGGAGTCTATTTTCCTACTCAGCCCTTTCTCATGTGCAAACAGACAGAGTTAAGCTGAATGTGGGACTCCTGACCAAGGGCAAAGACAAAACAATATCTCCAGAAGATAGAAATGAGGACGGGCTGCTCTGGAAGAACACAGAAGCACCCTGGGCGTGCCAGGATAGAGTTAGGGAAGCAAAACTAAAACTTACATTGAAACTGATGAGGAATGGGAAGCATGACAAGAAAGGCTTTTGTAAGTCCATCAGCACAAGAAAGGAAGACCAAAGAAAATGTTGGCCTGCTGAATGAAGGAGGCAATCTAAATGAAGAAGGATATAGAAAAAAAAGCTGATACACTCATTGCGCTTATCACTAATAGCAGTGTGTGTTCTAAGGTCCCTCAGGTTCTTGCACCTGGAAGCAAAGTATATGAGGAGAGAGCTGCTAGCCATGGTAGAAAAGAATTGAGCTTGGAGTATTAAGGCAGCTAGTCACACATCTAGATAGAGCAATGAAACTCCACAGACATCATTTACCCTTACTTTAGGGAGGCTTCCGATACAATTTCTCATTGTCTCCCTGTATATGAAGCCCAAATATACAAACCAGATGGGCTAAAAAGTGGATGGAAAAATGGGTAGCCCTTTAAGCAGTCAGCAATTCAAAATCTAGCAGCTGGATGATTATAACTAGGCCTCTCCTCAAGGGCTGATACCAAGTAACATCTTCAGCACAGCTGTGGCTTATCTAGTTGCTGTCTTAATCACCATATAAGTGATTACACAGAGAAGAGAGTGTCAGTTTTCTTAGAGGTGTATGGGGGAAAGTATTGGAGGCAACAGAAACTGCAGTAAGTGAAGTTCCCACTGGATTTAAAAAAAAAAAAAAATTGAGGGGAGGGAAGGTGCAAAGAGGAGTCCGGCACTAGAACAATTTACCTGAACAGGCTATGGAATTTCTTTGAAAAATTGCAGATTTTTAAATCTGAAGTCTGGAGAAACCTTCTTTATCTTGAAAGCTAGAGCTATTTAGAGGTCAGACTGTGTGAACTTCACAGGTCTATTGCAACTTAATGAACCTGATATTAGTTTGTGATTTAGTCTGTGTAGAATATATGTAAATATAACTACAGACCCATTTTCTTAGATAAGATTCAATAGTCTATTGAATCTTAGTCTATTGAATGCTTAGTGTAAGCATTTGTTGTCCTTTGAGACTTCCTCAAATAGAAAGGTATGGAAACATTTACATAGGTATAGCAGGTAACTATACCAATCAGCATGCTGTATGATATATAAATGGCACTAGATATTTGTGTTTAGAGAAATAAGACTATACTACACTATATGATAATATTACAAAGAAAGAAATTCAAAAAAAATAATTACAGAATGAGCCTGGAGGGTAAAGAATCCTGAACTCTATTCTGAACTCAATCTCAGAACTGTCATGTAAATCATCTATATAGGTCACTTCTCACTCACTCTTTTTTTTTTTTTTTTTTTTTTTTCCTCCTCTGTATAATGGGCATCTTACTGCCTGGCATCCACAAGTTCTTCTGAACTAACCTGATTTATGCTGGTAAGATGATGCAGGAAAGGATCTCAAAAGTCTTTCCACTGTATCATTATCTCAACATATACTTCCTTCAGAGAACTTTTACCTACCACATAAAATAATGACCTTTAGAGAGGCAACAGTTTTCCTATCGCATGTAAGCTTCAGTTTGTTTGGCACATCTCCTGCTAAAATGTCAGATTTAAATGAGTATGCACATAATAAGAAGAGCCTCAAATCATTAAAAATTTCGTATTCAAAATAACTGCAAAAGTTAATAGGAGCTGATGGCCTTTGCTTGCTATTCCCTACTCCTGCAGAATGTAGATTGGCATTATCACAACAGAGGGTTTTGAATTGGCATGAGTCATTCCAGATCTAAGAGCATTCCCAAACATCTCACACTGATACTCTGTGAGCAGTCAGTCAAGGTCTGTTTTGAAATACTGCAGTTATTCACAAGGTTTTCCTTAGGCACTTGAGAAGATTCATTCTGTGGATAGTCCCATTAGAATTTGGTTCATGTCTACTTTCACCATGCATTAATTTAATATATGTTTTGAGTTTTCTGACAAGCCTCACATTTAGGCTCCTGTGAGATGAAATCCTATATGAGCCTTCCCCAAAAAAAGAAACAAACACTCCTTATTTTTTTACTTTTGAAAAGTAGCCTATAGTCAGATGCTTTTCATTTTGTCTGGTCCAATCTAGAAAGAAACAGCATTGTAATTTCAATTAAAAAATGCTTTCTCTGTTCCCAAGGGCTCTGTGATCTCAAAGAGCTGCTATTGCTTTTCCTGCATTATGAAAAAAAAAAAAGTTAATGATACCAATTAAGTGGTGCAAATGTCATTTTTACATATTTGTTCTATTCTAGGCCAGCAAGATTGCACTGGAAAACAAAGACATAACGACTTTAAGATAATTTATTGAAACAATTCTTTGCAAATTATCATAGTGACATTGAAATCATTCCTTAAAATTTAAGGTCAGGGTGTCATAAAAATGTTCTGACTCTTAAATGAGTTGAGAAAGACAGGGAAGTGCTCTGCTGCCATTTCCCTTTGGATTCTGCCTAGACAGTGTGAAAGTGAAATGCCATTTTATCTACTTTCTTCAGTCCATGCAATTGCTAGACACAACAAAGTAAATTACAAAGAGTGGCAGCTGTCAATTAATGCTGATTTATTTTTAGTTATTTTGATTTCCATGCTTAATTAGTTTTATAATTTACTTAATAAGCTTGAAAATGACATTTCTCTTGTTTCAGCCCTTCATAAAAGCTGCTTCTTTCTTTTATAAAATGCTATACTTTCATATTTCTTGTGCAAGAGAAGACAATTTACCTTTTATGAAGTATTTCTCTACATTCCTCAGCACCAGATCCTCAGTGCTTGTTTAGTCACAGAAATGAGAATTTGCAGTCTCTGTTTATTACACTGCCAGGCAGCTAGGATAAATTTCTTCATTTCCTGGTATGATCTTACCTTCTGGATATGAAATATTAATGTTTGCACGTGGATTACATCCCCTTAACAGCCTCCCCCTAAGTTTGAATACTTAATTAACTCCTTTAGGATTAATCCTTTTAGTTTAGCACCAACTCAAACCGACTGAGGAAAGATTAGAGCCCATCATTCAGCGCCAGTTGTGGAACAGGCCTGGAATTACTCTATATTAGAAATAAAATAGATATTACTAACAACAGGATTATGCACACATATATATGTATATTTACACATATATATAAACCAAATTTTGTTCTTCACTAACTATAAGAACATATAATTTAGTTTCTGCTGTCATATTGCACATTCTTAATGCTACAGTCATGAAGTCAGATCATGTGGGGTTTTTTTGTTTTTTCTGTGACTTCTGCCTGCAGGTTTACTTCTATTACAGAAAAGTTTTCTGAACCACATGGAAGCAAAACATTATAATAAACAGTTTCTCATTTGTTTTGCCTGCCTTTTATGCATACTAGAGATGAGGACACATTTTACCCAATCTATCTTGGGGTCAGACTGAAAGGAAAAAATCTTATTTGCTATTCGCAAAAATGTACAGAGAACAAGAACTCGTTTTGTTTCCCCGGCATTAGTTTTTTTAAAAGTTCAAAAATCAAAGGAAATTAATAAACAAAGAACCCAGAAAACTCAATGAAGATTTCCCACAGTGAAAAACTATACAAAAATTTACTGAAAATTGAGAAAGACAGATGGAGACACCCAAATAAGATATTAATAAAGTGTGTTACTTCTGCAAAATGAGTGAACCTAGAAATTATAGAAATCAGAATACTGATATCAGTTACAATTTGAATAGCAAGCATTACTAGGCTAGAATAAAAATGTCCTAGCCTAATCAGGGAAACAAAGTTTTCATGCAACAGAAACAGAGGTTTTGAAGGCAATGTGATTCTTTAGATTGAAAATAACTAGTATTTTATTCAGCTTGATTAAGCATCTGATTTTATTTAATGCAGGGCAGGTTTAACTAAGCTATTGTCCTGGCAGGGCAGCTCGAGGAGGATGGTGTCCATCCTGCCCAGGTCCTTGAGAGAGCCACCTTCGCTGCTGAGCCAGCAGGCTCACGTTCTCACTGCTGGCAAAGCAAAGCACAAATCATGCTCAGCACTAATTCACAGCTGACATAAAGACCTGCCCAGCCCACTTGTTCCTGCTACATGATCAGTAGATGACGGTACTCACTTTTCTTCTAACATAAGTAGGAAAAGAATAGTGTGATCTGTTGGTTTCCTTGTTGTGGTGGTTGTTTTGGCAGGTATTTGCAGACGCAGTCCTGCCCCACTCCTCCCTGAAGGTGCAAAGAGGGATGGAGGGCAGAGCAGCTGTGTCAAGGGAAGCACTCACTGCGCCACGACAGGAAGCCAAAAGAAGTGGTAGGAATGTAAGCTGTATTCAGCAGCTGCATTCACATGCATATACTACCCTCCAACATCATATGTTTATTGCCACAAAGATGATTTGTTTTGCTTTCCACTCATCCTAGGTTGTTTTTTTAGTATTGAATAAAGAAAAACCTGCCTCTCCATGCCCTGTAGTTAGACTTCAGTTCATGACTCTATTCAGTATTTATCAAGGTAAAGTCTTCCTCATGCCAAGAAAACAAGCAGACTAAACATGTACATCACCACTGCTTCTGAGGACATGATTGCTACTTGTTATTTATATACTGCATTTACTAGTCAGTGGTGTTGAAGCTGGTTCCTTCATGCTCCTGTCAGAAAGGACTAATCAGTTTTATGCAAAAACCACATAGTGTCAGTGCCACACACACAGGTGAAAGCAGATTAAGGAGTGGCCTTTATTTAACAAATTCATGGGATTTATAACAAAAGCAAAAAAAAATCTGTTTTTTTTTTTTTCTTTTCATTAGGTACACACATCATCAAAATGATGCTATAGTGGTAGAGTTACTACAGCACTTTCCCATATAAAATTTAGAGTGTGTAAGCAAAACTTGAGCAAATACTTTATAAAGAATCATCAACTTTAATTTTTTTTCAGGCTAATACTGAACAACTGTAAGCTTAGAAAACAAACAAAAACTTTAATGTTCCTTAATATTGTACCAATGGACCTGTCTACCAAGTTATGGATATTTTGCACCTTACACTGCAATGTTTTCTTCCAACTTCATTGCCCAACTAAAGTTTTGAGCATTAGAACTTAGACCTTACATAGAAGCCAATTTCACTTTAATAGGCTGATCCAGACTCAAAAGGCAGCATTGCCAATGACTTATCTGGGAATGGGATACTATAACTAGGAGAAAAGAATAACAGGGGAAAGCAGGCAGGAAAAGCAATCTTACCTATTACAGTTATATCAGATAAAGATAATAAACCTCACATGCAAGACTCAGGAGGACCATACAGATCTTTCATAACTCTGAGCTCCCCAGCAGGCCCCTCCAAACTGCAGTGCTGCTTACCGGCAGCAATCCTCTCTGCTGATATCTGTACTGTTCACCTTTAATACTCAGGCAGTTCTGGCCTTTGAATAAACTAGGATTTGGGAAAACACCAGCGCAGTTTAAAGGCAGCTTTACTGTGACATTCAGGTAGCTGAGGGGTTTCTGCTTTAGTGGGTACTGACCAGTATGCCACTCTGTGTGTGTAAATTCAATGAACTACACTAAACTGTATTACCAGGTAGCAATAGTTTCAGCAGCCAAAATGTTTACTGAAATATTGCGTTCAATAGAGCAGAGTATGTGCTAATTTTATCACTGAAGATGGAACTGAGATTCACTAGAGCATGTCTGATTGCCCAAAGTCAAACAATAAGGCAAACCACAGCAGGACTAAAGCTGCTGCTGTTGAAATTTGTTTGCACTATCAGGTCATCCCTTCAATGTATCACTCACAGAATGCAGTTCACAATGCAAATACGTATGAAACTACCAGTAAAACAGTGTAGCATCAACACAGTATAACAGATCTGCCATGGCATCATGTTCATGCTGCTCCTATTTTCCCTTTAAGCAAATATGAGATATTTGGGTGACTTACCAATTATTTTTAGTATGTAATAGGTAATTTATTTGCAGGATAGTTTCAGTTATAAAGAGTGATTGTAAAACCAGCTCAGTTCAGGCATTGGGAAAAAAAAGAGAGTAGAGTGACTCCTTACTGCCCTGCATTAGATGTCATCAGCAGCAGACTAAATTACAGCAATACAAAGAACAGAAACAAATGAAAATGCCTATCCTCCTCCATACCTCACTAATGTATAGGCAAGGTAGGCATCTTTAGAAGGGATTTTTCTGCTTGAGTAACTTCACGCACTGAAGAAAATAGTATGGAAAATTTCACTTTACCTGTCATTTACTCCCATTACAGAATGTTAATAGTGATAAAAATTTCAAATTCATTTCAACATTGTATGCTTGAGTATTCCCAGAAGAGCTGATGTTTGAGCATTCCTAAATATTATTTCTTTAAAGCTATTTTGTAGGGGAAAAAATGCAGTGATTTTGAAATGACTTCTCCTTTTTATTTTTTTCCTCCTCTCAATAATCAGATGTGCAAGAACTATAGAGTAGCAATAGGAGGTGAAGGAAATGGAGGAGACATATAAGCTGTCTGATGACCATTTTGATAACCTGTATATCTTCTATATATCAATTTTATGATCAAGGATTTTGATGACTTTTTATCTGCCCTTGGAACTTGTGTAGTTCAAGTGTCATAAAATCTACTTTCATTTACATGTAATTAATACCTTAAGTAGCGTTTTAAAATCCTGGGGAGTGACAGAGGTCTGTGCTAAGCAAAGGTGGAGAATTAACCACCCTAGATTGTTGGAATTTCAGAAAAGCCACAAAAAAAAAGAAAAATCAATTCACCACATTTACTACACACCATGCTGGTAGACCCAGAAAAACAGATGTAAACACAATTCATTAATTCATTAAGATGATTCAGATATTTTAATAGGACTGACTGGCCATGGTGGAGGTGCTATATTATTGTTTTTAAACAAGATAATTATAGAGCTTTTTGTAATAAAACAAACACATTCTGAATTCCTTATATTGTGCCTCTTCTTGTTGCCTGCTGCCAATCACAGACTAGTTTGTGAATGACACGTGTTATATTTGGTGACAATTCTTTTTTTGTCAAAGCTCTAGAAGAAAATGAAAAGGTAGAACAACATTTCTGGTAAGAAATATTTGTGGGTGACATGAAATGCCTCATTTGACAATGACAAATGTCTCATGTGACAATAAAGAAATATTGGGTTTCTTTTCACAGTGAAGCCATTTCAAATAAAATCTGTCCGAATACAGCTACATCACAATATGTCAAGAAGGGGAATGTGGGGTAATATTAAAGAATGAGGGACCATCTGCCAGAAAATCCCAACTCTGAGAATCC
The DNA here is from genome assembly GCA_032273925.1 of Rhynchotus rufescens. Taxonomy (NCBI): domain Eukaryota; kingdom Metazoa; phylum Chordata; class Aves; order Tinamiformes; family Tinamidae; genus Rhynchotus; species Rhynchotus rufescens. Next base: position 9,363 of record JAVCKT010003304.1, on the reverse strand, counting down.
AGAGATACAAAAGGACATGGAATTCAGTGAATTCTTAGGTAGATGCTGTAGTTTAACAGAAAAAAATAATAGATGAGAAATCTGGAAGATTACATGTAGAAGAAAGAAGCAGCATGTAGAAAAAGTAAGAAATATAAAGTGATTTAATCTCATAAGTAGGATGAAATATCATGTTCCTACACGTGAGTTAAAAAAATGCATAAATAATTACAAGGTTGCAGAAATGTTCTGCAGTGAGAAACTTGCAGTTAGTTCAAATCTTATGCCCTTATTCAAAGAAAACCAAAATCTAACAGCAGAGAAAGATTTTTGCAGGAAAAATAATGGACTTCAGTTGCTAATGGATTCCAGTTTAACAGAGAGCAAAGAACTGATAACTAGAAAAAGAGATTAGGTGTTTTATAATAAGAACTAAAGAACTATCTGCACATTTGAATGAGCATATTAAATGGTGATTCTGCATATATTGATACTTTTAAATTAAATTAAGTTTCTCAAAGATGCTCATAGCACATTATCTGAAGTCACTCAAGCTTAAAATAACAATGTCATGCCGTTATCCCAGTATTCCTTCACAGTTTGGATATGAAAAACAATAAAATTCCCTGTATCAAGTTTGAAAAGAAAACGTAAGATCTTAGGCTTCACAGTTGATTAATATCTGATCTATCATACTAAGATAGAGTTTGGGTGTTTATTAAACACTTAATGTCTTTTCTGTTTTAAACTTGGGAAAATATCCTTTATTAATAATTCATCAATTTGGTTACAGAAGAAAATATTAAAACATGTTGTGTTTTCTCACATAGAAGAATTACACTTGACAGCAAATCTCTACACTATATACATTCCTGTTACAATAGATTTCAACCCTCAGTTCTACTTGCTTATTCAAAAGACTCCATAATCATACATTTTGATTGCTGCAACTTACACACACTTATGCGCTAGCTCTCTTCAGGAGCAAAATTACATCACATGATCTTAAGAAGCTTTTCTTCTCAGAAACGTCGTAAGACAGAAAATTATTTACTTTTCATAATCAGTATACTTCACACCACGAAATCTCCTTAACAAAATTAAAAAAAAAAAAAAAGAAATTAATAGTTTTATTGAGAAGTCTCCTCTACTCAAAGACATCTTTGTTCTATTAATTCTGCTCCTTTGAGATGCTTTTAGTTTTGCCAGTAAGCAGGCTGGCCCAACGCCATCAAACCTTCAGCTGCTCTGTCAACATTACCTCGCAGACAGGACAACTGCTAAAATACTTTCTCAAAAAGCTACACTAAGCTACTGACCATTTAGATTTTGCCAGTTTAAAAAAGAGTAATATGTATGGGTCATAACAAAATGAGTAAGCTATAATACGCATTGATACTGTTGTTCAGCCTCAAGAGAGACTGATTTTTAATAATAATAAATTTAAAATAAGTAAAATAATTTTAAAAATTATTTAAGTTGTGTTTTTTTCCTATTAGCTATTTAACTATTCCTAGAACTTCCTTAAGGACAACTCAGAGTAAGTGAGTTCTCTTCTAAAATCTTCAGTTTGGAAAAGCAAGTAGTGGTAGTGGGAGGACTGTCAGATCACAGAATCACAGAATCTTCAAGGTTGGAAGGGATCTCTAGAGACCATCTAGATGAACTCCCCTGCTCCAGCAGGCACTCCTAGAGCACGTGGCACAGAGTGGTGTCCAGGCAGGTTTTGAAGACCTCCAGAGAAGGAGACTCCACAACCTCTCTGGGCAGCCTGTACCAGGGCTCTGTCACCCTCACAGGAAAGAAGTTCCTCCTCACCTGGAGATGGAACCTCCTGTGTTTCAGCTTTCACCCATTACACCTTGTCCTATCACTGGCCACCACTGAGAAAAGCTTGGCCCCCTCCTCCCTGCAATCTCCCTTCATGTATTTATACATGTTCATCAGATCCCCTCTCAGCCTTCTCTTCTCCAAGCTGAACAGGTCCAACTCACTCAGTCTCTCCTCATACGAGAGATGTTCCAGTCCCTTAATCATCTTTGTCGCTCTCTGCTGGACCCTCTCTAGGAGCTCCACGTACCTTTTATACTGGGGAGCCCAGAACTGCACCCAATATTCCAGGGGCGGCTACTACTGAGAGGAGGGGCAGGATCACCTCCCTTGACCTCCTGGCAAGATAAATCTGAAAGCATGAAGATTAGGTCTTCATTATAGATTTACTGAAGTCAATAGTCCAATAATTATAACATCAACTATCCTGATCACTACAGTTCTGCATTCAGGAATGACCCCCACCTAGGACCCTTAAAAGCTGAAGTCCAACAATATTGGATTATGGCTATAATGTGAACTACCTAATGGTACATCATTATGATTTGCCATGGTTTACTTTTGTAATGACACCTTGGCGAACTACCCTTGCTGTAAACTATTATCCAGAGAATATTTCTGGGATATAGATTACCCCTCAAAATCATCAAATTCTTCAAAAATAATTTTACTTTGTTTGCAATGATTACTGCCCTTTCTGTACAAGTGCATAGGCATTACTCCTCTGATGGAAATATATCTGAGAGTCCAAGAAATCACTTCCATTTTGCCTATTTTTCTGTTTTCTGAATATAGTACTTGAATCTGGGGAAAGTGGTCAATCCTTTAAATCTCAGTTAGATTCTTCACTAAACTGATTATACATATGCGTTTGCTTTGAATTTTGGCAAGGCTTCATATGTCATACTGTCAGTTTTTAGCATAAGGGGCAAAATAAAAAATATAAACTGATCGATGAGTTCCCCATAAAAACATACTGTCAACATTATTTTTTATTTTATGCCCTTGTTTTGGGCAATTGACATTGTCAGAAAGCTAAAATAAACTAAAATACAGTGACTGCTGCTTCCAATTTTTAAATAATTTATTACCCAGACCCTGGAGAAACACTCTTCATTGTCTTAATGAGAGAATATGTTACCCAAAGACTGTAAGTGAAATGAGAATCCATAGAGAGAAGTAATATTTGAAGTACAAGAACTGTAAGTTAACAAGAATAATTTGTTTTATTTTGTTTTGCTTTTGGCTGAGAATAAATGACAGAATTCTTTAAAGTAGATCAAAGGGTTTACTTCCTTTTTATTTCTCTATGAATTGCTTCCTTTTTATTAGTCAACTAACAAATCTATGTTCAACAATTAACACAATATATTTACAGTGGATGTGTCTGTGAGAATATTATTATTATTTTAAACATCTTTTGGAGCATAAATTGCTTTATTTCCTAAGTTGCAATATGTGTAGGCCAACATTTCCAAGAATAACACTGTCTAAGCAGCTCAATATTTCCTAATTCTTGCTCTGTTTTTTTTTTCAAATTTATCAACACATATACAAAGTTAACGCTCAAAATGCAACAAAGCAACAGGAAGGAGAAAAGTTCAGAGCTGTAAAAATTTCATGAAAGACATAATGCAGGCTTTAAATATTTGCATATAGGAATCATGTATACAAGCAACATAAGCAGATATACCTGTAGGTCACATACTATGAACTGAAACATGACTTTCAATGTCTTCAACATTACGGAAGCTATTAGAGATCATATAAAACAGCAGTATTGCTAGTGCAAACTTCACATTAATGAACCTTCATTTTTTACGCATTGTGCAAACAGCAGCAGCAGAAACTATACTGAATAATCATTGAAAAACTGGGGAAGATGATACCTAGATAGTGTGTTTTTAAATACTACTTCACTGTTCCTCTCTCTAATATGTCTTGATCTTTCTTTATGGTTAAGACAGGCTTAAATGAAATCATCGAGAATTCAAAAACACTGTTAGCATGAGCAGGTTATGACAAAAACAAGTTAGTTGTAAATGTACCTTATGCAGGGAATAAAAGGGAAGTAAAATTACAATTCATTTCTTTATCTGCTGCAGTTTTTAAAATGGTGAAAACTAATGCCCCTCCATCACCACTCCATCTTTATAGCTTTTATATGCTTAAATTGATGAACAAAAAATTACAACTCCTCAGCAACCCAGGTGCTTGAATATTAAAAAACACTTATTTTCACCTATTCCCTTGATTATTTAATAACTGAGGGCACTGACCACCATTTAAAAATCAAACTTCATAATTCGTAAGATCTAGAATCAATTTTGACAAGAATACATGTGAATAAACACTAATGAGACTCTTCTTTCCACAAGGCATTACTGTGCAGAAACCCATCTACAGAAAAATCATTTGAAAGTTGATGGTAAAATTGAAATCAATAAGTTTCACTCAGATTAAATGCTCATTTTTTTTCCCCTGAAGGCCTGTACATTTAAGCAATAAATTCACAATAAGATATTTCTGGTGAATAATTTGATATTGACTGCAGTTGCCACACCACTGAATAACAGCTAAACACAAATACATGCAGGGCATATGCACCTACTCTTGCATGTATTAAATCCAGTTGGCAATACATGTGTTAAGTTTAAAATCCAAGCATCTGGTTCACATCTATCTCCAGTTTTTCTAAAAGGGAGAAAATATGCAAATTTCTCAATGTACAAAGATGGAAGCTATGGATGCCCAAAGCAAACTACCAAAGCACAATGCCTCAAAGGATCTATAAAATTCAGTGCAAAATGCTCTGAATGCTTTGAGGCCGCAGAAAACCAAATAATAAAAAAAGGCTTTTATCTACTCTATCGGAAGCAGCAAACTACTACAAAAACAAATACATTGATTAATGAATCTATAACCTAATCAACTAGTAAACACAACACTTTTTAATTTACAATTGTATCATTGCACACACTATTGCAAACAACTACAGAGCTACTAATCATTACTCTTATAACCTATGAATCACACAAAGTATTGCACTACAAATTAAAATAACTCTTCCACTTAGGGTGGAAGTCAAGCTGTCTTTGCTGTTTCCTCCCACACCAAGTGTTTTGAAAGTAGACCTGACTGATAATCTGGAGAGTTGAATCACGGGTTTTATGCCTCCATTTCCTGCCCTAACTTTTTCCATTTTGGCACAGTTTTGCTGCATCTGTACCAAAGTCTTTAAAGTCTAATATTTCTCATACTATCACCTAGTTTATCACAATGTTGTATGGTTTTATTGCTATAGTAACTAATGGGGCCTTCTGTAGGGAATGGGAAGTCAGAACTTGTGGGCTAGCAGAGGCCCAGGGCTGACCCATCACCTCCAGCAAGCCTGCAGCTCAGGCCTGACAGATGGGTTCTGCTCAGAGTCTAGCTTATCGCACAAGTGCATGGTGATGAGGCAGGCCTGAGGTCAAGCTGTGAAGCCATCAGGGTGTCAGACCCACTGTGATTTACAGGCAGGACTGGAGCAACCAAGCAGGGCTGGGGGCAGTTCAGGAAGCAAGCCTATATGTCAGGCCTGGATCAACAAGGTCTGTAACCAGGCTGAGGAAGAGTCTGTGATGAAGCTTCAGACAGAGTCACCATAATGTGGCTGTGGCAGGGACTGGCAGTCCTGGACTGGCTTTGATGGAGGTCCTGGACCCATATTTAGGGGTGGGGACAGACCCCAGGGCTAGCAAAAGATGCTGGTGCTCTCAGGGCTCATACCTGGACACTGCTGACTTTGCAAGGGTCTGCTCCCCAAAGGCCCCCAAACTCCCCTGAAATTCTCCAGGTCATACTGGCTATGTATTGCATACTCGACATGCTCTCTGTGAAAGCTGCTTTACATTAGCCATGATACCACCACTAAATCCAATCAAGTTAAAACATTTTTCTGTCTTATACACAGACAGACCACACACTTCAGCAGCATGTTTTTCACTCTCTGATGTGATGCTCAGAGCATCCTGCTCTCTTGTAGCTGCTTGATTAGAAATCATCGCCCTCTAAATGTTCTTTAGGCAATCTTCTTGTTCCCTTCAGAGGCCTTAGCTAGTTATGATAACCGCTTGCGCACAAAGTCAAAACAGCCCTCAGAAGGTTGCCTGCTGGTTATCTGCCACTTAAGAGACTAAGTCCAGTCTTTGGTGGAAATTTTTCCTTCATTAACCATAAAGTCTATGAACACCATGAAAATAATATATCTGTTTCAGAATAGAAATACAAGTACTAAAATCTCATCTTAACTTGAATTTTACTCCTGTATAAAACATAAATTGCTTTAAATTAAGTATGAAGCATTATTTATAAAAAAAAAAAAAGTTTGTCACAAATTAAAAATAGGAATATTCTTTAATATTTCTTTTAAGAATTAACAGTTCTTGTGACTTTTATGTGACCTAACACAGACATGTTTATTAGAGCCTTCTGTGATTTTAGAAGTGATCAGTCATGATTTTAGAAATGATTAGTATTCCTAGATTTCTTCTCCTCAAAAATTATCAGTCCTTTATTAACAGAATAGATAAAACTACCTATCCAGTCAATAATTAATCATTTCGCAATGACCTCTTAATAAGGAATCAGCTACATGGCATTAATTGACATTGACAATTCTCTGTTTCTGAAATAATATTAAATTTAAATTTAATTAAGAAAATAAAATTTGGTTATGTTTTCCAAAGAGTCATCTGATTTTCCTTAGATCCATAAGTCTAATTACTCCATGAACTAACTATATTGGTGGAATGCTAGAGCTGTAAAATAAATGAGAAGTGTTCAAAGACATACTAGATAATAGTTCTGTTATTTAACACTGAAGGTAACTGCTTCTTTAAGAAAACATCTATCCATCCCACAGGACACATTTTTGTGTTTTACAATGGTTCACATAAGTGGATTGGAAAACTGTGCCCCTCGCTCTGTTACTCAAACTTCCGCTTTAACTAAAACAGGGTCATGACGTCTATTAAGTGTACGGAAAACTCTCTCAAGCATCTGAAATTATTCAGTGACCTTCATGACATTCAGCTAATCAAGGCTGTACTCTAATTTCTGTGTAATCTTCATTAATTAAGGGGGTCAAGCTTCTCCCTGAAGATCAAGTTGCAATATCTTCAAGATGTGATGCAACAATACAGAACCACAGTGACTAAAAGATTTCTAACAGTGAGAACATAAGAAAAAAAGACTTCAGGGTCACAGAAAATGAAAAAAAAATACCATTTAGTCCTAATTTTGAACTGTGAGAGAAATGAAGTCTGTCTTTAAGCTCTTTTCCATGTAAAGCACTTCCCTCCTGTTTAACTAAACAAGCAGCCACGCCACTGCAGTGTCTTCCTGCAGAAAATCACTTTCATAAATGGAATGCATATTCCAGCTCTATCCAAATAACAAGAAAAGTGGGAAGAGCGCCTCAAGCAGCAAACGAAAAGGAACAAGATGCTTCAGAAGAATGGTGATGCAACTGCTTTGTGAAAAACCCCAAAGGTCTAAATGTGCCATCCTACTAAAAATTCTCTAGGTAATAATCTGCTTGCTTGTTGTAGCCTCCAGGCTTTTCCTGACTAATTATTTTGCTGAGTAAAAATCTCAGATGAAAACTGAGGAACTGATGGCCAACAGAGACAAATAAGAAATAAGGGATTCTACAGGAAGTGGCTGGAGAAAGTACACCTTAATATTATGTAAATAATTCCAACCTGTCAATCTTAATGCACAGAATACTTATCCAAAAAGCCAAAACAAATCATCTTTCTCAGAATGACACATCTGTATTGAGCAAAAGCATGCAATATGGTGCAATAGGAGAAATAAAGATATTTTTAAGAAAAATATTTACAATATAACAACCAAAATATAAAATTCCCATAATTGTACTTAGAAAAGAAAGCAACCTGCCTACACTGGATGTAAAAGAAAATAATGGGTCCAGTTTTGACCAGTCCCTGTTTCTAAAGTATGTGCTTATTTTATATTGATGACTATGAACTCAAGCCTTTCTTAATGGAAAACTCACTGATGTTTCAAAAACTAAAGACTTATAAGACTTCTATGTGATGTTCCTGGATTTGATTTTAAATATTTTGTTTCTACTAGCTATAATACAATAGTAAGTTTTCTTAATGATCTGTATGGTGAAGAAGCTGACCATCTGGAACTATAGTAAGTCAATGGCTAGGAGTAAATACCTTTTCATCACTCATTTATGCATTCTTCCTTTTTATACACACACACACACACACAGATATATACATATATAAACACACATACATATAAAGATATTTTTTATCATGAATAGCAAGTGGTTTCATGTTCAAATTTGTATTGTCCTGTCTCTCATATTGTCATTTTTCATTTGACTTCTCTCTTCTTTTGCAATCATTCAGACGTATGATGGGAGAGAATTTGGCCTGTGGAAGGAAACAATCCAATCACTTCAGAGAGCAAAAACCAAATATGTTGTATAATTTATCTGGAGCCAAAAAAATATTTAGCATAGCTTTGTTGGTTTACTAACTAACCCTGAGGAAAGCTGCTTACAAATCTGTCTTTGTTTTTTTAATTTTCAGGGCAGAACTAAAATATATATATTACTTGGAAACAAATTTTACCAAAACATTTTCTAGCTTAAAACAATCCAGAAATGTTAAAATTTAAATTCAAAAAGATTTTTAGTTCTTGTGTAATAAATGACTAATTATATTTTTTTCCCCAAAACAAAGTAAATATTACTCTCACATTCTTGTCCCTCAAGAGAGAATCTCTCAAGCTGTGCATTGGTGAACATAATCACAGATCACACATAGACAAATAAAATATTCTGTCAGAAAAATTTGGTACTTTTTAAAAACATTACACCATATTTATTTGAAGGGTCCCTACATAGCATTTTCCTTTATATTGGCCTTCCTCTAACCAGATATCTGTCTTCTTTCCCTCACACATTTTCTTTCCCCTTTTGTCTTTTAAAATAAGTTTAAAAACCTATTTCTACTTTCCTGCTTTTCTTCCCATTTCCTTTTACTTGCCTTGGCTATCACATTCCCTTTATAATTTGGCAAAGTGTCCTTTTCATTAATACCTATATTAGAAGGCAGAGGTATTCTATGCTCTTCCAATGTTCCCTGCAAAGACGTATGAATTCAAGCTGTTTTCTGGAGTAATAATGGGTCTTTAATGCAAATTACATTTGACATCGATATATATATTTCTCAGATACTTCCATGACAAAACTGGTGTCAGGCAAACAACATTTGTGAAACCTGTATAATGAAAACCTTTTTGTTGGTATTAATAATATGCTGCCTGGTATTTAGCAAGTATTTGGTTGCAACCCTATGCTTCTCAGGTTGAGGGAAAATTACCAGGGATGTTACAAGTTCTACTTCCACAAGTAACCTCTGTTACAGCTTTCCCTTTGGAGAGTAGTTCATAGAATCATAGAATCATAGAATGCTTAAGGTTGGAAGGGACCTCAGAGGTCATCGAGTCCAACCCCCCTGCTCA
>JAVCKT010003302.1:0-10748 GCA_032273925.1 Rhynchotus rufescens | reverse complement strand
CGTTTTTTTTTTTTTTTTTTTTTTTTTTTTTTTTTTTTTTTACATCAGATGCTGTAAAATGAAGTGACTTATTCTCTATTTTAAATCTTATTCCTTAGAACATACAACATCATCCTCTGTGTCCAAGAAGCCTCGGCTAGATCAAATTCCTGCTGCAAATCTTGATGCTGATGATCCACTTACAGATGTATGGGGTTTTTGTTTGTTTGTTTTCAGTCTTCTGTCTTGTTCTTCTCCTGCCTTAGGAGAAGGCAAGTCTTGTTTATTTACTATTAATAGGATATTTTCAGGTATGTTAAAGATTGAAGACAGGTAATTGCTGACTGGTCCTAGCTTGTCTTTTTGTCTTCAGTTACTGTAATCTGGTGGGAATACCATTCTGTAATGGTTTCCTTAGAAAGGGGCATACATACTTTGACTGCTAGCACATAAAGAACTACCACTTTGAATTTAGAAATTCAAAATAGTACTTTAAGGATGTGGAAAGAGTGACTTTTGAGACTCAATGAACCACCAAATTGGCTAGAATTCCCCGGAGCTGTTCATATGCACTGAAGGTCTGCATAAGCAAAATGGATTCTTGCTTTTCGTTCCTCTCCTTGTGCTGCCATCTGGCACCCGTGTCCAGTGCTTGACATAGGCTGAGTGTGTTTTATTTGTTTATTTCTTGATCTTATGTTTGGTCCCATCACTGCTGGAGGTGTTGGTGTTGAGGCACACTAGTGTGGTGGCTTAGGTCACAATGATTAGAGTGGTTAAGGACAGCCACTTTCTGGAATCTGTCAGCACATCTCCTGCTCAGTTATAAATATTGAATTGCAGACAGCCAAATAAGGACAAACTCATGCGTTGTCTTGCCTTTACTTTATAAAAGCAAATAAACCCTTTGTATTGATTTCTGAAGGACTTAGATGCTTGCAGTAACAGCAAATGCAACCAGCAGCCTTCAGCTGGGCAGACCAGGAAAGAGTTGGGTTGATTTTTGGCTTGTTTACTTGGGTGTGAGTTTTTTTTTTTTTTTTGGGATAAGCAATATGTCTCAGTAATTTGCAGAATTAAAAGCTAGTTTTATTAAATTAATGAGCAGCTTCCTTTTTCCTTTTGTTAGGAAGATGATGAAGATGAAGATCTGGAAGACAGCGATGATGATGACACTGCAGCTCTTCTGGCTGAACTAGAAAAAATCAAGAAAGAACGAGCTGAGGAACAGGCTCGAAAGGTAAAATCTCACCAGTGAGAAGGCCCTTGTATTTCTGCAGGCCTGCTTGTTGGCACTGCTGTGCCAGAGGTGCCTGGGAGCAGAGAGAGCTCCAGGGCTGCCCCTTCTCCTTTGGAGAGAAGACCCTGTCAGACACACCAGGGCACTGGTGCTTTTGCTTAGGGCTGTGAGCTCTACTCAGATATTGCTCTTTTAATAGCATTGATGCTGTGTTGTCTTAGGAGGGATTAGCACTTGTAACTCCTAAGACCAGAGTTATCCTGATGTGGCTGTTCACAGTCAGGTTTAATTGAAAAATGTCTTATCAAAACAAATGACAAATGTGGCAATGAGTCTTTTCAGAGTGTCACCTCCATAGGTAACTTTAATACCTCTCTATTAGCCCTCTGTAAAGGTAGAAAGCACACACTGTGTGCATGAAAGGGAAGGGAAAGGAAGTTTCTTAAGTTGGATATTTCTCCAGTGAGTAGTGTGAGAAGTATCATATACGAAGGATTTACCTTAATGTAAAAAAATCCTCTTACCTTTTTATAACATAATCCAAGATACTTCTTAAAACTTGTGAAATCGATGTGTTAAGTTTCGATCAGGATGTTTGCTGCTGTGGTGACTTCAGTATTTTGGTGCTTCTGAACCCTGTGCCACCCTTTACCCTGTGCCACCCTTTACCCTGTGCCACCCTTTACCCTGTGCCACCCTTTACCCTGTGCTCTAGGTGTCCCTGCTGGAGTGGAGGGTTTGGACTAAATGATCTCTAGAGGTCCCTTCCAACCTCAACCATTCTGTGATCCTACGAACTGATCAGAACCTTACCCATGGTTTAAGGTGCACACCAGTAGTTTAACTGCTGCAATATGTTTCATGAGTGCTCTCCAGTAGAGACAGGCCATAACTTCTAGGAGATACTGTGAACACCTTGCAGGCAATGACATTTTAACTGCTGTACGCAGCAGTGTAGAGCTTGAGTGCACTTTTGGCTACCAGTATAGAAACTTGCCTTGAAAATCAGCAACATCTGTAAAAATCAGTGAGCTCTGGAGTTTTAGATTTTAATACTGGGAGGCTAAAAGGAATACCAGTATAAAATTTTGCTGTAGAAGACTTGTTGAAACTTGGTTCATTATCTGGCCTGTGAATGCCCTGTTAAGTTAAAGCCTATTTGAGAGCCTCTCCTTGGCACTTGATGCACACAACACAGTAGTGTTCAGAAATGTGTAATTGTGTTCTGCAATAATAACTGTTGCCAGTGTAAGTCATTTTCATGTTCTTCCAGGTATTGCTGTTTGAAATGTATTAAAATACAAGTTCATGGCAGCAGTGTGTAGGGAAGGCTGCTGTTTCAGCTGTCTTCACGCATAGTTCTTATGTGAAAACATGTCAAACATCTCCGTAATTGCCCAATAATTGAAATTATGCCTTAAAATTAGACAGCATAGCTTGTTTAGCACTTTTCAATTGAGAAAACTCACATTATCACAATAATGACAGTAAGTTGCAGCACACAAAACTAAGGGTGTGTTTCTCAGCACAGGTGTATGAAGCAAACAGGATGTTATCAGATCTATGTTTTTTTCTGTCACTAGAGGGTGCTAAAAGCTGTGAAGTTTCTTGGGTAGAACTTGCTCTGTTCTGCTGTCTTTAAGGATTCTCTGTTCTCATGGATGTTCCCCTTGCCACAAAAGTAGAGATTATAAACTTGCACACTGTGTGCATGTTCAAAACGTGCACAGGTATCTGAATGAATTAATGAATGCTTTTGTTTCTTCTGAAAAATAAGTGTTAGCTATTTGTAGTAGTCCACGTTAATGCACGGTTGCTATGTGCTTTGTTCAGCCTGTCAGTAGGGAGCAATTTGTGTGGATTTCCTATTTATTTTTTTTTTTTTTCTCCCAGAGTAGGAAACTGAAACTAAATTAATGGAAAAGGCAAAACCAGCTATGCAAGGTGGAGCCCAACCACCTTGGAGTCTTTGGGACTAAGGGAGTCCATACAAAACCTGACTTAGGTATTTTGTCTGCTTAGACTATACTTTTAGTTTCCACTATCTTTAAAATGAGGCATTACTTACGGAGAAAGGGATTTATACAAAATGACTATAAAATGCTATGTGAGATGTATGGCATTTTGTTATCAGTCTATTGCAAACCATGATTGAAATCTAATTTCATAAGTAACTGTGTTAGTCATCCAACTTTAAGGAAAATCTCATGTGTACACTTAACTGTAGTTGCTGTTAATCCCAATCCATGTCAAGACTTCAAAAATCTATTTCATTTTTGTACAGACAAATTAACATGTGGTCTTAAGACAGCAGTGGTTCTCCTGAGAAATCTTAGTCATAAGATGAATTTGATCAGGTATAGTATTATACTATATGTTGTTGTGGTTTGCCATCTAAAAATCAACATTTAAACAGGGCTGTGTAGTTTTCAGTCTTTGAAGTGTGGATTTCTTTTCAGTTTTTCTTCCAGCAGCTCAAAAACTGTAAGAGCTGAACAGGATAATGGAGTTTAATGCAGGGGAATCATTTCAGCCCTTCCTGTAAACCTGATCTTGCTCAGAGCTCAGGCTAAGGCCACTACTAAAAAAAGCACAATAGTTACAGTAATGTTTTTCTTTCCTTTGTGGTCAGAAACAAACATGCCAAGGGACTGTGCTTCATGCAGCAAGATAAGGAATAATTGTTCAGTTGAGGTAAATATAGCTTTGTCCACATTCTTTTTTCCAAGCATGATGCCACATGGTAGGTACAGGGTTGTACACAGCAGTTTGCAGGGAGACCCTGTTCAGAGCTTCATCTCCCTCAGCTTCCTTGAGGTCTCTGCAAATGTTTGTACTCCATCCTGTCTGATTTAAGTGCACATATGGTTGGTAAAAGGTGCTGCCACTGGAAAGCCCAGCACTGTGTGTGTAGCTACTGAGTGATCTGGAGCAGACCTTGTGCTGAGATGGCTTGGGAAAAGGATTATAAACTCATCTGCAGAACAGGAAGACAAAGAGGGTCTTTATGCCAAAAAGGGTGGAGATCGAGAACATTATATATTTTATATATAATATCTGGGGAGAGCTAGGAGGTGTCAGCTGCACCTGAGCCTGTGACACTGGGTGGTTTCTGTGGCATCTCTGACATAAAATTTAGGCATTGACTAATTTCTAATCTTCAGTCCTGTCTTTGGGAGGTTTTAGCTAAGCTAAATAATAAAAAATCTTCATCTTCAAAATTAGCCTGTGTCCTAAAAGAGTTCTAGCAAAAATGCTGAGATGTCATCCAGCCTCAAACAGCTTTGAAGGATTAAATTCCCTAAGGAATCGCTGCGCCTGTGAGTACTCGTGCGGGCTTCTCTGCCAAGCAGCCACCATCAGCGCTCAGCAGTCGCTCTCAAGAGTCTCGTTTCTAAATAGAAAACAGAAGCCTCTCTGGTTTGTTACCCCCTCAGCTGTGCCCTCCCTGCAGCTCTCGAGGGAGGCAGAGCCCTGCTTGGAGCAGAGCTGCCGTGCGCCCTGCGGGAGCACGAAGCCCCTGGCAGCTCTGCGCCAGGGTAGGGAAAATCCCTTTGGAAAACAACTTTCATGGGTGTTTTCTTTAGCTGTTGTCAATAACAAAGAAGGCTGAACAGTTTCTGCTAGTGTTTTGTTCCTGAGTGTTTTTTAATACCTTTATAGGTGCAAAAACAAGATATAGTAATTTAAAATGCCCAAGGCTGTTCCTACCGTTTCTTTTAATTATAGTGCAGTCTTTACTGCCTTCCAGTTCTCTGAAATTGTAGCTGACTTGACTCTGTAGTTTTTTGCCATTACCTACCAATTTTATGACAGCGTGCAGTGTAGGAGATGTAGATCTGGTGCCTGCCCTGTGCTGATTTCACTGCTGTTTGCTTCTCTGTGCTACTAGAAAAGAAAATGTCATGAAAAGTGTCATGACATGTCATGAAAAGTGTTGCAGACATTTCTTGTCTATAATCCACAGAAAGAGATGTAAAATCCATCTCTAATACGGGGGATAATGTTCTGTATCAAGTGCCTCTGCTGTCTGTGATTCCTTATTTAGTAGCGTGGGGGCAGTAACTGATGCTGGAATCTGAATGCTGCTTTTTGAGCAGTGCTTGCAAGGGCAAAACTGGTCTGTTTGTGTTGGTAATTTTAACTACTGCAGTTTTACTAAAGCTCCGTGGATGCAGGAGCAAGAACAAGTTTTGCCTTTCCCCGTGTTTTGATGAGGGCCTTGCAGGGCTGGCCCCAGAGCCATGCCTCACTGTTAGGCTGTGTGCCCTTTTCTTGAGATGGTCACAGTGGCAACTGATTGCACCTGGTCTCAAAATTTGTTTGTGAGGAGCAGTCTGATCACACATTTTTTCATAACTTAAACTGACAGTTCTGGAGAGGTACATTTGTATTTGTATACACTACCTATTCTAGTGTGTATCTGTGTGTGTATTTGTGTGTGTATGTGTATACATAAGTTTATGGTAAGTTAGTGTGCTACAGCAGGGGTTGGGATGTCTTTCATGGGAGTACTCCCCTCACCTGATGTGTTAATTGAAAGCCTTCGTGGTTGTAGGTAGCTTCATAGTTGCAGTGAAGTGTTTGATGCCGAGGTCCCTGGTTGGCATCAGCCCTCACGTTTGTTGCACTGTTTCCATGAAGCAAAACGTGCCTCTGCTGGGACCCGCAGTGTGCCCCAGCTGTGAGCTCTGCAGCTGGAAACTGAAGGTCCCTCTGGAGCTCCCAGCTTTGGCAGGGCCGTGGTTGGAGTCACCAGCAGCACTGAGGAGACTTGAGAGGGTTTTAACTGGGCCACGTCCAGCTGGTGCTTGGAGCCTACAGAGGAAGGGGCAGGCCTAGTTAGGCCACATGAGAGGCATCTTCCCTCCTCCTGCTCTTTCATCAAAGAGCAGCCCTTGTAACACATTGAAAAGGCTGTGGAGAACGTTGTTGGTGTGAAATGGATGTTACACGTTCGCTTTGAGATCTGTGAACATTTCAGTCACTAAAGATGCTGCTGCAGCTGGTACGTGTGGGCAGTGGGATGTGTTTTGTGTTGCCTCTAGTGCAGAGCTTTAGTTAGGCTCAGATCAGAAGCTTCTGAACAGCGCAAGAACTAGGGCTGAGTCTTAATATTGAAATTCCTAAACAGTCTTCTGACATCCCTGCTCGGTTTTGCCTTAAATTTCTCAATATTAATTTTAATTGGTCCCTGGAGAAGTTGTAAGATGTGAGGTAGATTGCTGCAGATGATAGAGAAGTTTAAAGATGCCGTAATGTTTCTTTCAGAGTTGAATACTGTATAATTTATCCTCTTTTCTCATGAGGATGAAGAAAATCTGTTAATCTTTTTACAATTTTAATATAATAAATATGTAAATGCTAAAGCTAGAATTTAACAGGGTATTTTTTTTTTGAACATCAAAGCCAAGCGGAGTAGAAGTGTGGGGTAGAGTGACATTTTATTAGCAATCCTAAGCTCTTCAAAGTGTATCTGCTTCTGACCTTGTTCTACTTATCCACAAATGTCAAACAGTTTGGAAGGTCTGAGCTAGGAATTAAAGCTCTCTGTGCGGGTATTGGCAGATAAATAAAGTTTATCTTTCTCTACAACTGGTCGAGAAAAAAGTACCGCAGGAGAGTGATCCAGCATTTTTTAATTTCATTATTTTTTTTTTAATTTTAATTTCAGGAACAAGAGCAAAAGGCTGAGGAAGAGAGGATTCGAATGGAGAACATCCTGAGCGGGAACCCGCTGCTGAACCTGACGGGCCCCGCGCAGCCCCAGGCCAACTTCAAAGTGAAGAGGAGGTGGGTGGGTCGGTGGGTGCCCCCCACCCCATGTGGGGGTGTCCCCGAGTCCCCTTTCCGTGCTGTGAGAACCTGGACGTGTTGCCTGTGGTTTGAGCTCGTCAAGATTCAGCCCTTTCTTTAGGGCAACTGGAACTAACAGATAACCCTTTCTGACAAAGGTTCTTGTGTTTAGCTAAGTTAGGGCCATTATTCTCTGTAAAGATAAAACCTTTATTCTCTCACATTCTTCTCACCTTTTTCTTTCCCATTCACAAACATGTAGAAGATAACTGGGGTGAAAACTTCTCTTTTTTTTTGACCAAAATCTGATCTGCGTGACTAGTTGTTCCTAATACATCTGAATAGGAAGGCCAAGCCATGTTTAAATAGATCTGTAAATAGCAGCTAATTCAAAAAATAATAATAAATGAAGTTTAAACATACTAAAACTAAAAATTCTTTTCTTTCCAGATGGGATGATGACGTTGTCTTCAAGAACTGTGCCAAGGGAATAGATGAAACAAAAAAGGACAAAAGATTTGTGAATGATACCCTGCGATCAGAATTTCACAAAAAGTTCATGGAAAAATATATCAAGTAGTACAGTTTTATGTGCTTTGCTGCTGAAGGACTTGGAAGGTCGGAGTTGTTTCTCCCTCTCCCTCAGAATTCATGATTGTAGTCATGAATTCCCAAATGATTTTCCAAGATCATCAACGGCTTCATAATTAATTGCTGTGTTTGTCTGAGGTGTTTTGTTCTTTCAGTAAGCTTTCCTTTTTGATTTTAATTAAACCTTTGTGTTTCATGAATGTTTTTGTTGTTGGTATCAGTTTGCTTTTAACAGCCTTCATGTAAATGGTACAAGAGAGAATCTGGTTTGCAGTAAATACTTCCAGCTGTTTTAATTGTTTTCCAAAAGAATCTGTATTTGTAGTTCTGGTGGTTTGTAACTCATGCAAATTATATAAAGGTGAATATTATCCAAGATAGGGAATAGCAGAGTATGACAAATCGTATGACCTGAGAAAACCTGCAGTTTCTGTGCTAAACTGGACTTGTCTCTTTTTTTTTACAGCTAGTCAGAAAGTTAATGGTCTTCCTCTCTAGTGGCTTCTTTCTCAGCAACCAAGTTGCACTTTGGTGGGTTGAATTTCTGACCAAGAATTTGGAGTCAACATCTGGAGCTCTTGCCTGGCTGTTTCTGAGGAGATGCAGGGTGATGTGGGGGGGAGCCCCACACCGAGTGGGGAGTGCTGCTCTCTGGAACCAGGTTTCTCCACTCTGGTGCCAACAACCATGAGGCAGTAACGCTCTGCCTGTTGGTGTTTGTTTCAGGGCTAGAAACTCAGAGTCTGCTCAGGAGGGCTTTTATTAAATGGTTTTTCTCCTCAAGATACTGCAGTACACTTCAGTTTTTCTAAAATGTCCATTTTAACACATAATAGGATAATATGAAATATCGAAAAAATAGTTATTTTGTTGTACCCATCTGCTCCAACTGTTTCCCAGGACCTCTGGTCCATGTGACAAGCAGCTGCCAACAGAACCAGCACCCAACTGCTGCAGGAGGCAGTGTGGAAGAAAGTCAGGTCGGTGCTGACCTGACTGAAAGTCAGGAATGTAACAACCTTGATTGCAAACAGTGTGAAATGGTTCTTCCTCCTGTGCTGGTGTTGTTTCTGTGCTTGATGTTACCTTAAAAGCAGTTTCCCCATTTTTCAAAGTTATCCTTGGGGTATCCTTAGCATCACGGTAGCCTTTGCATTGGAAAACAGGACTGTCTGTATGGAGTAAAAGGTAAACTTCTTTCAAAGAAGAAGGCTTTTTTTACGAAGCACCATCTCAAAATTTGATTTGGAGGCCAGTATAGTTATGAAGGGTTAGCAGTGCTAGGAATAAGAGCTCAATGACAGCCTCGCATCACTAACCTTGCCTGAAAATGACTGTGCTTTAACTGTGCTGCATAATAAATATTTTACCATCTATTTTTCATAAGTTTAAGTGTGTGAATGTTAAAGGTTTCATATTGCCCTTGGCAAGTGAGGTGCCTTGCCCGGCTTTCATTCAATCCCAGGTTCCATATGAGCATCCTGTACATGGGAAGAAGATGCCAGGAGCGGGAGGGAGGAGCAGCGGTGCTGGGGATGGCTCCGGCCGTGCTAGCCCTGCCCCTGCCCCGTCCCAACAACTGCTCCACTCTCTTTATATCGGCCTTTAAGAGCCTCAAACACCAAGAACTGGAGGCTGAATGTGGCTGAACGGGCCGGGGCTGTTGCAGCCCTTGGAGTCGGCCTGAAGGGATTTGCTGATGCCTGGGAATGCTGCAGCCTCCGGGGCAGGTTCCTGGCAGCAGCCGTGACTGCCCAGAGCCCGAGTCCTGGTGCTCCAAGGAAAGTCCCTCACGTGTTGGAGCGGCTTTGTCATTTCCTTGGCTCCTAGTGCTCTGTACTATAAAGACAGGGGGAGAGAAGGAAAATACAGAACTACTCTGCATGAAAGTCCTCCTTCCATTTATTTACTTTTTTAAAAGCTTCTAAGTTCTTAAAATGAAACTGGCATCTGTTGGTCTAGAACAAAATTTCCTGCTAAATTTGTCTGTCTTTCTTGGAAAGATTTTTTTGGACTACTTTTCCCAAAGAAATAGTATCTGCTTTGTTTTTAGATTGCATTTTTCCTAGGCAGACCGACAGCTTTTAATAGTTATCCTTTTAACCATGAAAGCACTAACATACTTATTCTCCCCCAAGATAACAGTATAAATAGGCACTTTTGGAAGTATCGTGTCTCCTTTAGAAAGGCACCTCTGAGCCCTTTTGGGAAGGGGAGATAGGAGAAAGAGTGATGTTGCTGTAGATGTTAGAATTACTTGTTACTGTGTTTTTGTTTTTTAATAAAAAGCTGCTGCATTTTTCGGTTGCTCAATTGCACACACACTTTGCCTCTGAGCTGCTCTGCCTGCTGCTCTCCACTAAGATCACTCAGGTTGACTTCTGTGGATTTCAGACTTTCCTTCCTGTGTTTTCCTTTCCAAGGGGGGCAGTTCAAGGGCTGTAACAGAAGAAAGTTGCTTGTGATCTGTGCCTGACAGGAAAACAAGGCTGGAGATTAAATAGAGACTAGGGGCTAGTTTTTAAAATTGCTTTGGTTCAGAGCACTGGAATATGCTTAAAGGACATGATAAAAGTCTGTATGTGCAGTAGGGTTTTTCTTTTTTTCCTCTCATAACTTCTGATCAGAAGTTTAATGTCACTGATCTTACTGAAGTTTTATCTTTAAAGCAGAAACTGTAGCTTGGTGATGGAGAACTTCTGTAACTCCAACCAAAAGGCAGATTTATCTAAACTTAGACAAGCTACATCTCCTCTCCAGACATCAACTTCCCACAAGGACTAAGAAAGGAAGCACTTATAGAGCTTCCAGGTGAAGCAAGGGTGCTGTTCATGAGGTTCAGTAGTGAAACCAAGAAACCCAGTGAGTCCAGTTGCTCCCCATTGGGAGAGCCAACAGCATCTGAATAGCAAGAGATGGTTCATGCTAACTTGTCCTGTTACACAATTTTATAGCTAACATCAGGAACCTGTTATGATAGATGTTATAAGCCAGGCTTATATAGTGAAGAGCCTAAATGCTCAGAAATGAAGGTGATCAGTAGTCAGCATGGATTCACCAAGGAGAAGTCATGTCTAATGAACCCAGTAGCCTTCTATGATGGGATGACTGGCCGCTGGACAAGGGGAGAGCCGTGGATGTT
>JAVCKT010003299.1:9831-26313 GCA_032273925.1 Rhynchotus rufescens | reverse complement strand
TTTTTATTTTTATTATATTATTTATATTTTTTATTATATTATTTACTTTTTTTTTATTTTTTGACTTTTTTTTTATATAGCAAAAAGCTTTTTTTTTTTTTTACCCCATAAAAGGGCACAAGCCAAGATTCAACAGCCACAATTTGAGGCACTTTCAGGTTCAGTGCAGCTGCCTTATGCTCCATCTAAATAGTATTCCAGACTAGAGACTGGAGTAGACTTCCAGAGGCTGCTGCGGATTTTACATTCACTGATGTGGCCCATGAGGGTGTCTTCCCACTGACTACAATAAGAGCATCAGGCAGCTACACTCCTCATGTTGGCCCTTCAGTTAAATTCCCAAGGCTCATTGTGAGCCATCTGGACCTTATATGATCAAAGGTTGCCGGGAACTACCACAGGCTCATACATTAGTGATACACAAGGAAAGAGCAAAGTTGTGTTTCTACCTCTTCTAGGACAGAGTGGAACATGTCTTTCTCTTAATCACTGCTTTGGTAGCCAGCACCTAGCATGCACACACCAATGCCAGTGGTTCACGTTTTATTGACTTATACAAGCTATATTGAGAGCCATAGTTGTTAAAGATTTTGATGGACTGAAAAGGAAGTTCTAAAATGAAGATGAATACCATTTTTAGGTACATTTTGGATGCTAGTGTGAACTTCTATTTTATCCCAGAGTTCAACAGGCCAGATAATTGCAGCCACTTACTCCTGTGTTGATCTTGTATTTGGCTGCAGCATATTCTTCAGAAAAGTATCCTTTCTTGATCTGAAGGCTGGAGGAGACGCATATCTGTAGCACTGCATCCCAGCAATGAACCACCGTCACTCGTGAACAATTGTTCTTTTCACCTAACTTCACTTTGGCTTTTTTTCCTCCTGTCCATTGGTTTATGATACAAGAAATGATTGCTTTTTCACCTTTTTCTGTTATTGTGAACTGACAACATTTTCCAGTGAGGGCCATTTGGAAACATTTTGGAATTTTATAAATGTGAACTGCTATTAACTATAAACAACTTCGATCTTTCAGTCATCCCTTGTGAATCTCTGTTGAAGGCGTTTAGTAGAGCGCCTACCTTTTCCTGTGCAACTCTTGACTCTGAGCTGCAAATCAGTTTTCTGAAAGTCCTATAAGAAAAAGAGATTTATTTGGGTATTTTTCCCCCCTTACGAAGATGCTTATACAGCTCAAACTTAGTACTTCTTGGTCTAACAGGGCTGATCTTCATAAATCTCTTAGTGATGTTTCTGTTCCTCTTTTCACCTTCTCTGAATCTCCAGTGTTTTGGAAAAAAATGTGGACAAAGGAATCAGATTATGTTAGCACTGGCCTCACTAGTTCTACTCTTCAACTTACTTCTCTCTTAAAATACACAATTGAATTAACTCTTTGAGCCATAGCATGAGATGTTGGCAGACCATTTTCCGTTGGTTGTCCATGAGTGATGTCTAACTTCTTTCTGGGATCTAGCCTCCCACTCTACCAGGAATAGCAGTTATTCTTCATTCATGGGCATATATTTTAAGATCTATACTCTTAGCTGAACTAGTCTCTGTTGGCTTCAGCCATGATATAATGTTACTATGCTCCTTATAGAATAAGGAACCATCAAGATGTCTTTCTGTTGATTCCCATCTAGGTGGTACATGCTGTAGCCCTGAGAACAGGCAGTTGAAATCACAAATACTGGAGCATGCAGTACTACACTGATTTCTTAATCTCATTTAGAATAAATGGCTTGTATATGAACAGATTCCCCAAGATGCTAGAGCATCATAAACAAAACTGTTTACTAATTGTAGCCAGCCATATCCGGACAAGGTTGTCCAGGAGGGATTTATAGGCTGCTTTGCCTTGTAGAACCTCTTGGTGCTCCTCAGAGGAGATGGGAAGGAGAGCCCCTGCCTCAGAACTCAGCTCCTTGGCATGATTTTAACATCTAAACTGAGCACATCTCACTTGATGTCATTAATAAACCATAAGTGTGATGCTTTGTGGAGCCACATTTCACAGCACTGTAAGTGTTAATACTTTTACTTCAGACTTCTTCCTATGGTATTTTTCACCTTCTCTATCATTTTTTCTCACTGCTCACACCACTTACTACGAAGTTTGTTTTAGTAGCAGGAAATAGTGTTCTCCTTTCTGGTTATGGTCAGCAGCCTTTGCAGGTGACTAGAAGGAGTTTTGGCAGTGCCATCAGCCCTTGTAGGTTATTTAAATGGTAGCACCTTCCACCTTCAAGCAGGTATCTACTTTTTGTAGTGTATGCACAGAAGCAGTGCACAGAGCATATAGTAATATTACTCATAAATTTGTACAGTGTGACCTATTCAATCAGTTGGCTGAATAACCTAAGCTGCAGTAATCAGTTCTTAGTCCACTGAAGGATGCCCACTGTAGATTAACAAAAGTACTTTCATGTGGCCCTTGGTTTTCCAGGGACTATGTAAGTCCCCTTGGCATGCCAGTCCCCTTAAGCAGGCGTCAGTACATGAAAGGAAGACAGAAATTAAGAGCAAATTAGACTCTTTTATTTGACCTCCTATTTAGGGGATGAATCAGGACCATCACTGGACCTATAAGAAAGCTTCTAGCTTCTAGCTTCACACAAGATAAAAACAGAGGAAAAAGAAGTCTACTTTCAAAAATCTGTTTTTCTTTCCCCACAAATCGTACTTTGATGACCTCCTTACATTTAGCAGCGTATTTTTGTCTCGAATAAAGGAATGTTTATATTAGAATATTACAAGCATTTGCGGAAAAGATGTTTCTGTATTGCTAAATATTTACCACAATGGGATTCTTGTCTTCTCCAAAGCACAGATGTTTTTCTTAGTAAATGTGTCTGGTTTATAGCTTTGAACATGTTTTTTTCTCTACTCCTTTGTCCATATTAATACAATCATCTGTCAAAAACAGAGTTAAGACTGTAATCAGTGTCATGCTCTTTACTTTCAATTGCCTTTGTTTTAACTTCTTGAAATGTTTCCAGAGTGATCCAGACGCTTCTTTGCTGCTTTGTTAGCAAACTGCAGAAATAACGTGCTTGTTAGGATCTCGAAAAGTGTCGACGGATTGCACTTTTTCATTATTATTTGAAAGCATGCAGCGATCTGGACCTTGAAGTATCCTAGGTCTTTTCCTCTCCTCTTTCTCCTCCCCCCACTCCCAGGAGGCAGCTATTCATCTTCATTAGCCACTTCTGTTAGCTTGCTGCCAACTGAGACCACAAAACTAGCTGCATCCGTCTTGCATGGCAATTCAGGAATTAGAATCCACAGTCCTCGGGTGCAGGAGGTTAATGCACTAATAAAGATTGTACCTTGATTAACCACATCATCTCAGCTTGCCCAGGCAAGGCTGCTTTTCAGGCAGTTTGTCATATCATATGGCCCAGTGCATTCATTTGAAAACAGAACTTCCTAACTAAGATCTGATATTCTATACAGAGATCAAAGGAGCTATTTTGCCCCCTTTTTTTTTTTCATGTTAGTGAAGAGTATCTAAATGTTTATAGAGCAGGCCTCTATAGTCTTTTCTATCATTTACCTGAACATGGTACATTTTCTTTTTTTTCCTGATAGTTAGAGATAAGAAATCTTTCTGGCTTAAACTCTGTTATGAGAGAATACAGCACAGGTTATGCCCTAGTTAATGCTAGATCTTAGAATAAAGCTGCATTTCTCTTAGGTAGCCATAGCTGCTTCTGGGCTAATGAATTCATTTGGACAAATTAAAAAAAAAAAAAAAAAAGAAAAAAGAAAGACTCTTGCAAGAGTCTTGGCTAAATATTACAGTGAAAGAGCTAAATAAATCAGTTTGGTAAGTAAGCAGCTGTCACATTCTTTTCCATTTGTCAGTCCTGGGCTGTGAGACCTTAACTAAATGTTGCAGGACATTTGTGGACAATTCCAGTAAAGCGGAGATAACACATTCCAAACAGAAATTTCATGTGTTGGCATTCGTGATTTGCTGTAGGGTGAATTGATCCACAGATCATGTTACAAGTGTTCATGATTTGGAATGGTTTAGTTCGGTAGATACCAAACATCTGGAGATTTAATGCGGAATACGTTCTTTAATGCTGCGGTCTGCAAAGTCTATGACCTTCTCCCTTTCCAAGGACCGAATTTCTATGTCTTTTCCTTTCTTTCTCCCCAACTTGTGCGCACATACACACACCCTTTTCGTATCCAGCAATTTCAGCTGAAGCCCATCTGAAGGCCCTGTAGGTCTGAAGGACCAAGCATAACAAATGAAACAGTCACAAGCTTTTTTTTTTTAAACTTCTTTGCTTAAAACACACAAACAAAAATCTTTGAGGAGGATACTCCCTTGGATTGTCATATATCTTGGATGTTATACTGGTGAAGCCTATTGAAGGAATTTCACAGCACAGAAAGTAACAGGAAACTTGAAGGGGCTTGGGACTGGAGCCAAAGGGGAAATGTGGTAGAATTTGTTTTGTGGCAGATTGCTATGGAAAAAAAGTGACTTCTAGAAATTATTTTGAGTGTGTTGTATCACTAGTAAGAGTAGGAGAGACTGAAGAACTGTTGATGGGATGAGGTTCAGTGCTGGATCGGCACCAACATAGATGTTGCAAGGCTGTTTCCTGCTCCCTGGCTGCGAGCACTTAGTAGTTCCCTTATTTGATTTTTAGTGAATGGATGAAACAATATTTGTCACATATCTCTCTTTTAGTAAGCCTTTTGCATCCTATGTTATAAGTAAGCTATAAATTAAAACCTGCCTAGATAAATGGATGGAAAGGAAGAAGAGAAAAAAACAGAAGGTGAAAGATAGGCAAGATAGTTAACCAGGCAGTGATGGTTGTGTTTCACACATTACCAGAAGGCTAATAAAAGGTACTTGGATAGAAAGAAGAATGTGATCAGGAGATCCACCCAAAAGAAACGTAGAGGACATAGGAGGAAAACCAAAAAGGAGTAAGGAGATGTGGCTTGGTTAAGTGACAACCTAAGGGAACTGGAGGAAACAGCCTTATTTAGCCTATGATAGCCTTATAGCTATCATATGTGAGGTTTAGGTTATAAATGTTGCAGCGCTAGCAGATACTAGTGAAATAAATTTTTAAAAAATGAAAATCTGTACTTCATATGATGAAGTGCATATGATGGAAATTTTATCACTCTGTCTGCTTGAACATAGTTTCCAAAAGTTTCGGTGTCAGACTCTTTGCTTTGGATGTTTGACACAAAAATCATAGCCATGTTGTCAGCTAGTGTCAGTGTAGCTTCACTGAACTGAAGTGGATCTTTGCCAGCTGACAGCAGTTAAAGAGCTACTCTCTTGTGCTAAAGAAAAAGAAAATACTATTTTATGAAGACAGGAGACTAACTGGATAAGAGGTTTGCAAGCTGTATCCTATGATCACTTGCTAACAGGTCTTGGAAAGCTTGCTGTTCACTTTGTGTTGCCCCTGCTTCCAGCTGCAAAAGTATATTTAATGCTTCCATAAGATATGTATTTTAGGGTAGGTGGCTATAGAGATCTTCTATGGTCCCTATGAGCTAATTGGCAGAAGTTTTGCAAAGGAGAGTTGTCTCACCAATATCCCATGGATCCTGGGACATGTCACCTAGAGTAGCAGGTGAAGGTATGTAAGTTAAAATAATTTTCAAAATGTGTTTGGCAGGGTCCTTTATGAGATGCTGCACATTTTCTTAAGTCATCCTCTGTGAGAGACAAAATATTATGAATTGGCTAGGTGAGCAAAAGCAAAGAGGAGGATCAAACAATCATTTTTTCTTAATGGTCTGGTGATGTGATTGTGACAGCAAATGAACACCAAGGTTAATACACATGGCTAAAATTTAAATCTAAATGAGCCTGAATTCACTAGTTTTTTTAATTGCAATTTCTCTGAATCAGTTCAACCATTACAAGTATCACATGCCACACAGCAAGATTGATGGCACTAAATAAATAGCATTGCCTTAAGTCTAGAGTGAATGCTATTATTTACCTCTGCATGGTACTTTTCCTGAAAAATTACCTACAAGCTCAGGTTAAAAGCCCCAAACAAAACACGTCCAAGCACTCATTAATCCACAAGAAATGCCTTGTTATTTAATTGTTGCTGTAGAGACGAGGGCACACAATACTATAGATCTCTTTATCTAAAGGTTTTGTCTCCGGCAAGAAGAAGAGCCCAGTTGGTGTGTTGACTAAGAGTAACTAGACTTAGACCTTTATAACTTGCAGAACTAGGCATTTATATATAAACTGCTGGAAACTGATTTACTACAGGGGGAGATGAACTTGGACATAGGATTGCAGTATGTATGTGAAAATGTACTATTGCTACCACCATGAAGACCTCACAATGGAGCTGTAACCTTTACAGAGAGAAGAAAATGTCCAAAAAAATAATTGATTCAATAGAGTGTACGGAAGTCTACTGAAATTCTGGTGATACCCAGGTGTATTTTCTCCAGGGCATTAGCCCCCCAAGGGAAGTAAAAGGCAACATGGACCTCTCTGCCCACAGTATATGGATCAGTGTAAGGTGTTGAGCATGAGTCCAACCAAACTTGCTGTGTCCCTCACCTAGTGCCCATGTCTCTCCGCCAGTGAGGGACTGGGTTGTGCCCAGTGGGAAATCCCTACAACTTTCTCCTTGTCCACTTCATTTCAAGCAATGTTGACCCAAGCAGATGTCTCACAGTATCTAAGCATCGTTTGGGAGAGACATCAGGCCATGGGAGGAGGCGGACAGTCAGCTTTAATAAACTGGCCTGAAGTTAAGCACAAAGGTGCTCTTGCTCGTGTATTTTTTAAATGGTTTAATCACAGCTTCACTCAGATGTAGCAATCTTTGATTTTCCCACTTCTGCACCCCAAGTAATATCTTAGTGGTTGGTTTCATTAACATTTTCTACAATTCTAAAGCTAGCAACTAGATCAAGAGGAAGATCTGTATTGCTTTAAAATTAGACCATTATCTTGTAATGGCTGGAACTGGAGGTTTCAATATTATATTTCATTCATTTATGATGCAAAAATCCCTGCTTTTTCTGATTCCAAAAGACTTTTGTGTCAACAAAATTGATGTTGTAGCACCAATTTCAAAGCGCAGAGGACTTTTAATTACATTTTAATTATTAGTGCCTTTCAACAGGACATTCAAAACATTCCTTTTAGTCCTGGGATTATTTTGTGCCAAATCTGCTAATCCCAAAAACCAAAGTTAGATAAATTAGCTGACCAGAATAGAGAGAAGCTAAGTATGAGATTTTATTTCAACAACAAAATTTGAGTCCTTTCTGGCTAGTTCATCAGTTATATTAGAAAGTAGTAACCCTCTGAGCTTACATTATCAAACAAATTTCACGCTACCTACTAAAGAGATGATACGTCACAGCTAGTGCTTTTAAACTGCATAAAATGTCTTCATACAGAGCCTAAAATCACAAGAACTGGCAACATCAGGCCCTATTCTAGGTTTGTTTCTACTTGCCACTGACCTTGCAAAGTGTTGATAATTGCTCAACGCCTAAACCCTTTTTCCTGTTTTTGAGATTCTGTTCTCGGCAGCCAGGAAACTGTGCACACAGCTCAATGTTTCTCTTTTTGAAAAATATTTTATTGCCACTACACAGTTGTGAAGAGCTGTAGTTTGGAGAAAGGAGTATTTTTCAAATAAGTTTTCTCATTTTTTATTTATTGTTTTCTCATTTTTAAATTGTCTGAATTCTAAATGGTAGTGATAAATACACCATATGATCACAATTCAAAATACCGTTCCAGCAAATTCACATTCAGAGAGGTGATAATTCTTGATAATGGCAATTACTAACCCTGGTAAATATCTGTGGTCTTACTAAATCTTTGTGTCAGAAAGGGTTACATCAAATTTAAATTATGTACAGAACTTTATTATATACCACAACTCAAAGTGCAAATGGAGAAGAGAAACTAGATGGAAAAAAAAAAAAAAGACCATTAAGACCATATTTCATTGAAGTGTGTATGAGAAATAATCTTGGGGAAAAGAAGAAATGAAAGATTTTTGACATGTCAAAAAGAAAGGTCACCCTTATTTTTAATCAGCACTGTCATCCTTTCCACGGATGGAGGTGTCATTGTCAGACCTGGGCAGGCAAGGGAGGAGGAACGAGCTCTCCTCTCGTAACAGATTGGTTTCTATATGGCATAGAGCACACTTCTTGGAAGATGTTTCCATAAAGGTGACAGTGGAGGTCAGCAATCACATAACCTGGAGGAACTGCTTCTTGGGCAAATGGAAATCATAAGTACTTAATAGTGTATTTTAGACATAGGGTATCTTTGGGTCAAAGCCACCAGAAGCTCCTGCTCTGGCTGTCCCGATCCTTCCCTTGACAGAACTAAAATAAAGTATTGCTCTTCAAAAGAAAGGGCCACATAGTTCATTCTTATGCATAGTTTTGGGTTCAGCATCCCATCTTGTAGAGAAAAGCATTTAGCTTCTTTGGGAGAATGGAAACACCTTTAGTCTGTATTCATCCCATTATTGAAAAAATAAAATAATAATAATAATTGAAAAGAAAAAGTTTTGCTGTAAATGAGAAAGCTCTCCTTGTTCGGTTCATAGCCTCAGGATTGTGCAGATCTCCTTTCTATCAACTTGCCTTCATATACCCTTACTGTTGGAATAATTTTCCATGTGTAATTCGTTTATCTTTTGGAAGTGACAGCACGTGTGTCAGGCAGCAGGAGGGCTGCTTACTTCCAAATGTCAAATGGCCTGGGTTTGGCTGTCTGTATTTAAAGAACTTACTGTATATTAAGGATTACTATGTACTGCTGTAGTTGGCACTTATCAGATGCCCAAGTCATAAGATGAACAATCTGCCTCGAAGAACTGAAAAGCAAAGCAGTTCTCATACTGAAACTGCAAACCAGAAGGTGCTCTGATTAGAGGCACCCACATAGATTACGGAAGTATAATAAATCATGTGATTTTTTAGCCTCAAATAAAATAATGTAGTTTTTATTAGGAAATAAGGTGTTTAGCAAGAACACATTGGAGGTGACATTTATTACTAATAAATTATATTGAAAGGGCTGATCCTTTTGTTGGCAGAACACCTGGAGACTTTCGACTCTGTAAAAAATGCCCCAACTCAGTCCATGCAGGGTCAGGAAGTGTTTCCCTGAATACTGATGAAGGATAGGCAAGAGATGCACATGCACCTTTTTCAGATAAAAAAAAAAATGTTTCTCATCTGTTTACAATGAAATGAGTCATGGAAATATAGCTCCAGTGTTATTCAGGGCCGCACACAATAGATCTCAGCACAACTCCATGGAATATTCCTGTGAAACAATCCCATAATCACTTAATAAGACCAAAAAACTGGCAAAGCATCTGCTACACAAATTCTCAATAGTGTCAGTGAGCCCATAGCAAGGCAGGATGTTGTTTGCTTTTCGGTTCTTGAAACTTATGGACTGACTCTTCAGGGTTGTCACATTCGTATTCGCACTTATGTCACACTCATTACTTCACATATTAATTGTGCTGAGTTCTTATGTGCCAAATATTGTGCTTGCTGCTGCTGAACATGTTGCAAAAACAACCAGTAACAGACTACTCTGGAGGGGAATATGAATGTTGTGTCTCATCAAGCCAGCTCTTATCTGAAGAGTTTAGTTGATAAACTAAACCAGTTAGCCCCTCACTCCTGCCAAAACAGCTTTGCTTTGGAGACCAAATCATTCAGTCTTGAAAAGCAGTGGTGTGGCCTACCTGAGGGAGTGTCAAAAATGACTGCATACAATCATTTAGCTAATAGAAATGTCCTTCAAAAGGAAGAAAGAAGTGGCAGTTAGGAGCTCATTTAACATCTTTACAACAAAAAGAAAAAAAGCTGTAAGGCTATTTCATGAATGAACATCTAATCAAGTTCAGGGCTTTAAGCATTTGTCATTCTGACCTCATCTATGAAATCTATTTTATGATGAGTCCGTAATGTGCACCCCATTCCTTGGTCATGAACTGAAATTTCTATTCCCATGCTGCTGAACAAAAAAAAATATTCTGTTATTCTCACCAATGAGAATACACTGAGTGTTTAAAACGTGGTTGCAGATTGTCAGAAAAATCAAACTTCTTGCACTTAAGATGCATTAACCGTTCAAGAAAATGAAATGGTGCTTAAGAACTGCTCTCAAGAGTCTATGATAAAAATCAATGTAGCTCTTGTGTTGTCTAGATTATATGTAAACTGGGCATTTCCTAGAAGCTACAGTGACTTAAATATTTCACTGCCCAGACATTCATGCTGCTGATATACTATTATTGTCTCCTTTTCCATTGACTTTCTAAATACAGTTTGCTGTACAATATTATTTTTCAGGAAATGACCCATTCTTGGCCTCCGCCGCTGTCAGCTATTCATACACCAGGCAAGGTAGAGCAAAGCAAGTTTCCCTTCCCAAACAAGGTAAGACACTCAGTGTAACATAGACTCATGCCTCTCCCACCTCAGAAAGTCCTGTGTGAGCTGTGACTAGGCCAGTGGTGGCCATGCACTGAAACCCATGCAGTGCCAATGACCTTTTCCATGGGGATGCCAGTACCCCCTGCCTCTCAGAGAGTCTACAGTCTACTGCAGAGCTTGAAGTGAGGGTAATAATTACAATTGCAAGGCCAAAAATCTTTACAGATTGCCTGTGCTGAAAGAGCTTATCTGTAGATGACTGTGTCGTGGTTTTAAAGTGCCAGGAGTGTGAAGGAAAATATCTCCATTATGTTATGGCAGAAAAAGAAAGGAAATAACCAATTGTGCATTAAAGACAATAGATTGCGGATGGTGAGGGAGCGGGTAAGTGCAGCAGGAGATGGGGCCGCAGCTCACCCACAGGTGAAGTGGTCAGCGGGGCCTGACAGCAGCGAAGCTCTGGTACACCTGCCATGGGGACCCCACCGGATGCATCTGTGGGGCACAGGCACAAGAATGTTTGTGGGTAAGGCATGCACCCCTCAGCACGACTGTCTGACCTTCCTGGATGCCTCACAACTAAATACATTCTGATAAATGGAGCAATAATATGGTCCCAGCATACAGGCCAAAGAAAGCCTTAATAAGTGGTGATGTTGACTTTCTCATCTTCTCTCTGCCTGTTCATCCATCTGTCTGGGAAATATTCTAGCAGAACAGACTGTGGAGCCTTCTAACAAGCCTTCTCCAGATAATTTCATTATCCCTTACCAAAGTAGAATGTCCATTTATTTAAGCTTCGAATGGATCAGATTTCATATGATAATGACATGCATTTAACATGTACTTAACATGTATTAACAAGTTAACATGTATTAAAATGTATTTACATGCATTTAACATGTATTATGGAAAAATCCCAAATATCTGGCCCCAGACAGACACATGCTCAGGAAGACCTCCGCTTTTCAGATTCCAAAATGCGTATTTTTTCAAACATGTTTCTAAAACATTCATAAACTATTTGCATTTTACAAAGTGTAGCAAAAAAACCACACTTACTGAATCTCAGAGGGGTTGACCTCATAACTCTTTAGGAAGCTTTCTCCCAGAGAAGCTATGGAGCTGTCCCAGCTTCTCTTGTTAGAACCTGTGCACTGCACCAAGCCATAGTGCATTGCGTGTTACTCACAGAAATGGCTCTATCGGTCACATAGAGGCAAAAGCCAACAAAGATGTGAAAATGCTGAATTCAGAACATTGGCTCTTACTTCCAAGCAGAGCATGGTACTGTGAACTCATTTCTTTGTGGAACTGCAAGGGATCATTTCGGTTCATTTGCAACAGCTATTCCAGCCAACTCCAAGGGAACAAGTAGGCTGCAACCCTTCATTAACAGGAAAAAAAAAGCCTCCCAGATGCCAGGATGCTAACAGTTCTGAGAATGAGAAAAACAGAAGCTTGGAGAACTCCTGGCCTGTTGCAAGGATGCAAATCATTCTCACTTTTCTGCCTATAAAAACTGAGGATCAGCATCATTAATTCTTACACATACCAATCCACTTTTAACCTGAAGCTCAAGTAATTAGTGATTTGACAGCTTGAAACTTGAAATTTATTAATTAGGCTATTAAAGTTGCAAAGGCCACAGCAACAACAGCCAGGCTGGTTTTGAAATCAGGCTGGCAAAAAAAAAAAAAAGTAAATAACTGAATTTCATATATCACAAACCTAATATATATATTTCAAAATATCTGCATTTATATGGCTATATGCTCTCTATATATGTGGGGGTGCATGTGCCTATACTGTATATGTATAAAAAAAATAGATCTCCATTAACATTGAAGAAATGCATTAATTCACAACAGTGGGAAGAAAGTCAGTGTCAAGAGTGAAATGTGTAGCATGTCCAGCAGATTCTCCTGAACAACACTGCTGGTAAAGTGTATTTAAGGAATTATCCTTTATATGATAGAGAACGTAAAGTTACTTTTCATCTTTAGAATTCTCTTTCTCTGCAGAATTAATTTGTACTCTTGAATTTACTATGAAGGGGTCTCTTGATTTCTTATTTTTTCAAAGCTCAAGGGTAATTGAATCCATATGTGCTGTATATGCTTTCCTTTATCCTATCTATATCACATTTGTTATGTACAAATGATTAGACATTATTTGATTGTAATTTTATTACAAACATCTTAATAAATAAACTTTAAATGAATAATTAAATTTGGTAAATAAGAGCTCATTTGATGCTTGTGTGAGTGAACATTCATGTTCAGGCAGTAATTCTCTAGTCTTGCATAGGAAAGAGATGCTGTTAATTCTGCTGCCCAGTTTGCTCTGTTTCTTCATTTTTGCTATGATTTCCTATCTTGAAAGCTTGATCTGATTTTTGATTTCTGTTTACGTGATATTACAGGGTCAGCCATTCTTTTTTTTAACTGAGAATCAGTTTATCCACTCCAGGAAAATCAGTGTCTTTTCACAAAAGTATCAAGTGATTATTCTCAGTAAAAGCTTAGTTTTGATATTAACATAATCTTTTCAGTGGTCAATTCATTTATTTTTCCATGTTATTTTAATAAGCTCTAGGAAATGCATTAGAGAAAAAAAAACAAAAACCAAAAAACTTCAAAAGTGAAATATTCACCTTTTCTTTCTAGGATATAAAAAGGCACAGTTTTTCCTGCCTTAGTGGGTGCATCCTCTATTTCATTGTAGCATTTTTATTTTAGCTTTTATCGTTGAGGATAATTTGTTGAGAAATGAGACACTAATTTTAAAGAATCTGTTAAAAGGAGAAATGAAAATGTTGTAACTCATACATTTTGCTGATGTCAAGTCTGAGCCTGTGCAGACTCAATGGCAGAGGTAAGATATTGCATGATGAATTAAGGTAGACAGTTTAAAGGGGAGGGTTAACCCCCAAGTTGATGAAAATGCAGAGGACTGTGGGAAGGCAGAGAAAGTGAGGAAACACCTGCAAATGGTGAGCAAGAGCCTTGTTCTGCAGTTTCAAGCGTTTTTACAAACTTGAGTTTGCATTTCTCCAAACAATTCTATACTCCAAAAAAAAAAATAATCCAATCATCTACAGATACATATATTCTCTGCTCTGAAACTGGCCTTGCTCTAATAGACTATTTTTCTTATTCATAACATTCAAATTCAAGTGTATATGTCGCCACATCACTATTGCAAGCAGGTCTTGACTTCTTAAGATTATATTCAGTCACCAGAAAAAAGACAGGCTTTAATGTCTCTTCATCAGAAGCAATCATAAAAGGCTAAGACAATTTGTCAAAAGTAGACAATTTCAAATTATTGGGAAATTACTGTCATGATTTGAGACATGGTACTGGTCTTTTACTACTATAAATGAAGGTATAAACTCTCAAGACTTGTCCAAAAATTCGATATCTCACTTTTCAGCCATGTAGGATGGCAGCTGATAGCAGATATGTATTACAGCCATATAAATTAAAGATAGTGCAGCCCAGAGAGCCTTGACTCCAAAGCAGACAGTGCGGTTGGAAGGAATTTGCCGGCCAGGCACAAGAGATCTCAGGACCTTCAGTCCAGACAACCTTCATTCAAATGTGCAAAGAAACTCTTATGGCCCTGAGTGCTCAAGGCGTGTTTTTATGTAACTCATCCATAAAGTCTCTGCTCATCCAGGCCAGAGGGTAATCAAGGCCTCTGGGGACTTCCCATCCTTTTCTTTAAATCTCTACCTGAACCTACGGGCTCTGCTGAGCCAGCAAGAAGATTGCTCAGAGGGGCATTAGAGGACAAGCAAAAGAGAAGGGAATTATTTTAAGCATATTTTTCTATGCTTTTTTTTTTCCAAGAGCAACATAAATTCTGAAATCTCGTAGCTTTTTACCTTAAGGAAAGCTACAGACTTTCTGTTACAGATTCAACTGTTTTTCCTTTTCAAAATGTAGCAAAAAATCTACACATACCAGTTTTTGCCTGGAAGTAAAATGAATAAATATAAATGAATAAATATATATAAAAATAAGAACCCAAAGTCTCTGGCTCTGCTTTTGGCTGTGTGCTCAGCCTCAATGGGCCAACCACCAAGTTCAAGGTCCAGTTCCTCCCCGAAAACGAAGGTGCCTGTTGCAGAGGGGTACTTGCCCTTTCAGAGTAGTCTCTGCTGTCACAACTACATGCTAAAGAGTATCCATGTGCATATTTATGTTGTTCAAAAACAGTCACACATGGCAAACTTTCCAGGTTGCCCTCCATAACCTATAGCACCATGGGCTCAGCTTCTGGCATGATGGAAGGTGCTGCACTGGGTCAGTGTTTGTATTAAAACCCTTTAGAAGCACAGTAGAGGTATTCAAAATATTTCCAAGGAATAGTTGGACAGAAAATGGCCTGTTCTGTGCTGATTTTATGGTAACTGAATTTCCAATTTTTGGTAGTGAGAAGAGCCACTAACATCAAATAGAAATAATACCAAGTAGTGAATGTCTATCATTAATGTGAAACTAATGCTTCTTACATTCATACTTAAAAATTGACCGTCACTGGACAGTGCTGCGTAAGATGAAGCAGATTTGAACATATCAAGTCAGGAAACTGATGTGGAACTGATTACCAGCATTTTTTTCTCAACAAACTTCATAAAGCACCCAATAATTCTTTTGAGATAAAATTACAAAATCACAAATATTAGGTTAATTACCAGGGACCAGACTGAGACATGCAGGATGTAGTTGAAAGTCAGGTGTTTTCTGGTAAGATTTTTTTGTCATTCTATTTTTTCAGTATCCACAGTAGCATTCCTTCTTTTTTTTTATTCTTGAGGTAAGGGAGAATAAGTAGGTTTACTTGATTGTTTTCCTTGTTTTTTTTTTTTTTAATTATCTTTTTATTGTATTTGTATTTTTATGTATAGGTTTCTTTTTCATTTTTATGAATACAAACAAATTCTGTGTGTAAAATATCTGAGCAATTATATGTGAAGAAAAAAAATGGTCTGATTTATTGCACCACACGAATTAGTATTGTAGTTTTAATACAAGGCTGACCTTGTAACCTCAGGGAGCCAGAACCAAAGCCTGTATTTCCATTCCCCAGTGCTGTGGATATCAACATGTGAAAAGAAAAGATCAGCTGTGCTAGTACTTCAAGAATCCAATGGCCCATGAAACAATATTGGTGTTCCTTCTGTCTTCTCATCTAAACTTCTAGAAAATAATAGACCAGTTTGGGCTGATCAATAAATGAATAGTGAGCAGGAAACAGGTAATGGCTATACAAGGAATTGCACCATTAACGGGTTGTCATGAAATCAGTTTACAAGCTGTAGAATTAATGCTTTTTCAAAGAAATATTGGCTTTATTCTTGCAATTGAAAATGACTTTTAAATGGAATGAACAATTAGCAATGCCGTTTTTATTGTTAAGGTAATGTTCAAGTAAGTATTACAGCTAATATTTCCCATTAAAATAACACTCTGTATTTTTTTGTTATTATTGCAGGACTCACAACAAGGACCCACTGGCCACAGCAATGCAAGTACGTACTGCCTTGTTTTACAGCTGCATCTAGGGACATGTTGGCCATGATTATGAAAACCAAGTGAAGGACAGAGTATTGAACCAGTAGTAGACTGGGAGAGTGCAAAGTCTGAGCTAAATGGGGAGAACTGGATTCAAGAGCAACCATGAGAACATCAGTAGTGCCTTAGATGGGATGGATTGAAAAGGAGAAAATTGGTAAATTGCATGGGTGTGGGCACTGCCACATCCAGACTGCCATAAAATTTTGCAAAAATACTTGCTCATCATTGTCTTTTGTAGGCAAGGGTATACTTTTGGATATTACACTGCAATAAACTGTGGGTAATTCTTGACAGACTAATGGCCAATAATGTCTCAAAAGGCGTGTGACTGTAGGGATTTTTCTAACTTGTAGTGTGGGGAGGGTGGTGGTGGTGGTGGGTGCCTCTCAGCAGGCTCCAGAGATCAACATCACTTTAATTACATTTAGTTA
>JAVCKT010003297.1:41267-53606 GCA_032273925.1 Rhynchotus rufescens | reverse complement strand
CTTGGACCTGCAGAGAGCAGCAATTAAACATGCCTTTAAGGGAAAGCACCTCTGAACTGCAGTGTCAGATCAGTGCTGTGGAGAAGCTGATACTGTGTAGAACAGGAGTGGCTTTCACGGTACCTTTCTGTGACCCTTCTGAACTGTCAAAAATTAGAAAGGTCCTTGGGAACTCACCCCTCCACCATCATCCCAGGCCCCAAGGCAGAATCAACTACACTCACATGACTCTGGGTAAACATTTGTGTAACCTACTCCTAAAGATCTGATGGAGACTCTATTTTACCCCCAAGCAATCTATCCCAATTTCTTCACTAGCTTTACAATAGCTAGAAAGTCTTCCCTCATGTCTCATCTCAATCCTCCTGGCTGAATTTTAAGCCCTTAGTTTCTTTTCTTATCCATTACAGACACAAAGGAAAGATTTTCCTTGTATCTTTACAACAACCTTTTACTAACTGCAGCATCGTTGTAGCATCTCCCCTCTGTCACAGTGGGATCAGAGTGAGTTCAGACACAACTTCTATTTCAACTTTGTATCTGTATGATTACATTAATTCCCCATTTTTTTTTCTCTATTTCCCTTCAATCATCCCCCACCTCTAATCTCCAGATTAGCAACAGAAGCACTGGTAACTGTGCCAGACACTGTCAGAGTTACTCTATAGGTCTAAGACCACAAACACAGAGTTCAGACAATTCTAGTACTTGCTAAAGCATCTGAGCATAAGTAACTATTGGGACTGAAATGTTTCTTGAACTGTTGATGGGCATGAACTCAAATATGGACGCAGTGGGAATAAAGCTTATAAAATTGTTTAAGACCAGCACTGAGAAGTGAGAAAACACATTAAATTAACTCCTAGAAAAGTAAAGCCTCCATAAGAAGTACTGGTAGAGCCCAGCACAAAGTTGGCATCACCTTACAATAGGGACAATTTTTAGGGGTTCCTACACGTGGACTCCTGTCACTGCAAACCTGGATGATATCTCCATGTAAAATGAAGGTGCACTGGGATTGTTTTTAAGAAGCCATCACTATCTTGACAGCTCCAAGTGATCCTTCTGCTCTCCACAAACCTTAGTTTCAAAGGGGCTGCTTTAAAGCAGACAGTTCTGCACACTCTAATGACACATGCGTATAGATTAGACTTGCACTTTCAGACAGCATCTTAGGTTCTTGCCAGGGTTTTTTCGTACTCAGCACAATCCTTACTTTAGGAAGTTTTCAAGGTCATCGCGGCTGCATGAAGACCAGGAAAGGTCACTGGGGTTCCTGCCCTTCACCCATTCTCCAGACATAATGTGAGACCTCCCTGCGCAGGACAGATGATCATCATCATGGCTCATTCCCATGCTGTTTGATTAAAACAAAATAAGACAAAGATAGGTCATCATAGGGGTTTCTCATTTCGGTTGCACTTAGCAACGACATTCACATCTCAACAATTAACAGAACAGGCTGCTCCAATAATACAGAATCATTCACTTCCTGCTCTAAGTACCATGAGCAAATGATGCTTCCTTGAAATTCTCTGTTGTCTTAATTGCACAGTTTAGAATTTAGTATTCGTTTTATTTTCAGATATATATTCCCCATTAGCACTGGTAACATACTTTGCTTCAAGCAGCTGAGAAAAGCATCAGTACAGACTTTCCAAAGCTGTGTAAGAACAAGCATATCTACTACTCTCATTATCAAAACAGAGAGCTCGTAAGCACATCCATCCAGCAGTCCCAGAGGACTCATTTGCGGAATTTCTACTTCTGGGTTGCTAGGACAAATTGCTCTTAAAAGGAGCCTCTTTTTCTCTGTGGATGCTACAGGCAAGGTGAGACAAATGTGCTGAAGGTTAAGTCTTTTTGCACGGTCTCTGCGGTGACAAAGAATGGATAACTGATATACCCAAGTTTACCTGCTTCAAACAAGAAAGCCATGGAGTTTCCATCCTGCTGCTGTCAAAAAACTGCACGGAATAACCTTTTGTAGGGTTAACATCCTTCCTTGAATTCCAGCATGAAATGGAAAGTGGCTTTCAAATAAAGGTGCCTCATTCAACCAGTGTCACTTTCGAGCAAAACAACTGCTGTCACCATTGGGCTGAAGACTGCTACAAAACCTAAAAGCTTGAATTAAATGGTAGCTCTCGAAGTCTCCAGCCGGCTGGGCCGAGCAAGCCAAGAGCAGTTCCTTTAAACATGGTGTTGGACTGTTTAATACATACAGTTTCTCTGCAAATCAGGGGCTCCTGGATGCTTTCTGACTGCACTCCTGGCTTCACTCCTCTCCAGTTTTGGGACTCAGCTATTCAAAGCCTAAATACAACATATATTTCTAGTTGCAATGAACCAAAACCTGCTTCAGCAGCTTGATAATTATGGCTTAGTTTAAACCACCATTTAGGCCATTTTTAGCTTAAAGTGAAGACTAAGTGGTGGCGTCTATTATTTTAGGTTTATCTCCAGGGACATTGTTATTTCTAGCAAAACTACATTTAACTTAAGTTTTAGACTCAGAAGTTCATAGTTATTCTTGTTTTTAAACCTTTGTGGGTTTTGAAGGCAGGAGAAACATTAACATGAAACATATTTTGTTTGATGCATGCAGGAATAATTTAACAGTCTATTAGTAACTCTGACTTCAAAACAGAAAAGAGTGAAATTCTTGCTCTGCTGAAGCGAATGAGAGCTTTGCCATTAACTTCAATGGAACCTGCATTTCACTCCAAGTATTTTACCCATGTTGCTTCTATACACATAGAAAACTCTTCACTTGCTATGAAGCAAGTTCCAGCAGTATTCCTCCAATGCAAATAATCCCATCCCAAAGTTCATATTCCTAAAAGCTGGGAATAGCATTTCCCCTAGAGCTCCCTAAATAAAAAGTGCTCTAGCTTTCTGATTAGCTTTTTAAATTTACTCTTTGTTACACTTCTTGAAAGTGGGATTTTTTGGTTGGCATAAAAACAAGGCCAACAGTTACTAATTAGTACCTTCCTATCCTTGGTTTGATTTTAAATGTGAACTCATGGAAGACAATTGTCTGGCAGAACTGTTGAGGCTAAAATTCATCACTCAGCTTTGAGTCTATAGAAGTGTTTGAGACAGATCGCAGTCTCTGCGGAGACTGAGTTAAATCCCACATCTCAAGAGTTACTTACTTATTTACAGGTTATTTACTCATTTCTGAAATTCCTTCAATGTTTCCATGTGGAGAAACATACAACTTCCTGAATAATTCCTGATCTGTGAACAGGAATCCTTTAAAAAGCTCCAAGCTTAGAGTAATTGTGCCTAAGCTATTTGCACGAAGCAATAAAGGAGCCCCACTAAAGCCAAAAGAGCTCTGCCAATTTATATTAGCTTGGGATCTGGCCTCAAGGCACACAAGAACCTCCCCGGGCCTTTCAGAGATGAGTTTCTAGCAGAACGAAGCTGCTAACACCTTTGGAGCTGCTTTAATTGGCAGTGCAGAACCTTTCCCATCTACTTTACCTTACAATGACTCACTTGAGGAAAGGATTAAATGACCTGCAGGACTAAGGCATACCCAAGCACGCTAACGCATTCTTTGCTAAGTTCAAGGCTCCCCAGCTACATCAAAGAGAATGGTTTTTTTCTTCCTAAACACATAGTAAATGCAGTGCCATGCTGATTCTCTTCACTAATGAACAGTCCCCTCTCCCTTTTTACTGGAAGTAAATTGGGCACAGCGTTATGTGTTTGCACTGAACAGCAGTCTAAGCACCAATGCAATACTTCACATTTTTTTTTGTAATCCTCTATTCTTACCTGCAATTCAGAATTCACATGGAATTAGAAGCAGTTAATCAGCCCCTGGAAATACCCTGTCATGAAGAGGAGCTCTACTCTTATGCGAGCAGGCCTCGAACTAACAGCAGGCAACAACAGCTCTTAGATGAGAGGCAGAAGTGTTAGCACAGCTCTACCCTACCCTGCAGATCTGTGCAGCAGCAAACACGTGCTGCACGTTACCCCGAACACCACAGAGCCACCACAGCTATTACAGATGAGCACAGCTTGATTTCACCCTGTGCTGTGAGCACCACCGTCACCGCTTGGTGTGTGCGCTCTACTCACAGGCTCCTCCGGTCCCTCCTGCATTCTCCTCCTGAAGACCAGACGGCACAACAGCAAAGTGACGACTTGGGCTGTCAGACGGCCCTTGTACTCTGTTTGCAGTGAACAAACAGAGATTCAAACTCCAGCTTCTCTGCTAATATTGCTAACACAGCAGTTAGCAGGGAAATACTCGGGGGTAGCACAGGGGGAGTCCTGCAGCAGGACTGACCAAAACTCACTGACTGATCGCAGTCACAGCAAGGCTCGTTTCATCTGCAGTCACAGAGAGGAAACAACAGATCTCTGCTGCTCTTCTTTGCAGAACAGCACTTTCATGTAGCACTGCAACGAATAAATTGTAGTATGCAAGGTCTCAAAGCCCTGGCCTCTCTGAAGCCTGAGCTGCTTTCCAGGACACCACTCTCAGTCAGAGCCTGCCCAGTAATCGGACTGGGTCAGGACGCCAGAACTGCACTCTGGTCCTCAGCCATACAACTTCTTGGGGATCCCTTTTAAGCTACATGCAATTTACAGCTGCTTGTTTTCCCACAGCAATACCAAATAAAAGCACTTGCTTTGTTTGCTTCGCTCATTAGCGAAGCTTCTCCCCGAGACAGTTAATGTAACTAAACTGCTCTGTTTACCCTTGCTGCGTTTTCCAGTGTTTCCTGTTATTCTTTCCAAGCCCAGGCCAAAGCCCACCAAAGCCTGTGGAAAAGCCTCCTTCTGCCTTCAACGCACAGCGCACTGTACCTCCAAGCTAAGGTCATGTATACAAATATTCATCAGGACTGCTAGGACTCTCGATCGGTCTCCTATTGAAAGCCCCAATCTGAATTTAAGGATAATGCCAAGGAAAGTGATTTAAGAGATGCTTTGAATTTTTTCAACAGCTGCAACTTTGCAGCCAGTAACAGACTACTCGAGAAATCCCCAGGATCGTCACCAAGCGCTCCTCACTGCTGGGGGAGACTGAAGTGGGGGAAAGAGGAAAGTTTGGTGGAAA
Source organism: Rhynchotus rufescens (assembly GCA_032273925.1). Taxonomy (NCBI): domain Eukaryota; kingdom Metazoa; phylum Chordata; class Aves; order Tinamiformes; family Tinamidae; genus Rhynchotus; species Rhynchotus rufescens. The sequence continues at coordinate 48,517 of JAVCKT010003297.1, read as the reverse complement.
ACTTCATTAGTAGCAAAAAAAGGGCTCTTCGTCAGGAAGGAGGGTGGCAAGTGAAGAACTATGAGGAAGAGAAGCCTTAGAAAAAAGAAAACCCTGCAGAAGTGGAAATCACCAGCAACTTTTACAATCCTTCTGTTTCAAATAGGCACTTCAGCTGGCTGCTAAGATCTTCTCTGCAGCCTCTCTGTGCAAGCCAAGCTTTCCCACTTGCCTGCGCATAACTTAGGATAAGTCTGACGCGGCTTTGCTGTAGACACGAGCAGCGGTCAGGACTAGCGAAGCTACCCAGCTCCGTCCCTTAGCTGCTCATCCCACCACTCACTGCACAACACTAAATTGCTCCCAACACCATGGGCACTAACCTTGAAACTGCCATTTCTCCAAAGGACAAAATATGTGAACAAGACATGAGGACAGACACCTACCTCCTCTTTCACTTTTGCAGACAGAAAGGCAACGGCAGAGCCTTTCTGGGCCATAAGGATCAAGCCACAAACTGGGCAAGACACTGAGAAGCAGGTTGCTTCCTTGGAGCAACTTGCTCAGCACCGCAACACAGGCTACAAGAAGGGGTCTGCTGCAGCAACGCCCCAAATACAGCCTAGTCCAGGGGAAGAGAGTGATCTCAGTGGTACTGCTAAGGTGTTACCATTCGTGCTCGCTCCCTGTGACCCAGCTCACCATAGCTCACCTGCACGTAACCTGGTATTAACCAGGTCAGGTTTAAGCATGAGTTTTCTGTCTAAATCCCACTGAAGCAATATAAACACAAATAAACGGCAGGCTGAACAACAGATGGAAGGTGAAGGGTGGCACAATCTGTCTGCCCTAGTGTCTGAGCACGGAGAGGATCACCGTGCCATAAGGACATCCCTCTACTTGGTGGCACTGTGCACACCAAAACCAGTCCATTACCTGCACAAAGGACACAACTGATGGGAAAATTCCCCCTCCTTCCCTCTTCCTCAACAGGAATGGTTGAAAAGCGAGTCTCGTCTTGCTGGTCCATCCAGTCTCTGACAAGAGAAAGATGCTGGTATGCAAGGAGGTTATACAGGGTGCATGCATGGCTCCCTGCTGAGAACATTAAGTATGGCCATTAAACTCAAATCGATATAGGTCACTAAGCAGAGAACATACGTCAACAGTTCTCAGCAGCTACTGACTTGGGCTGGATTTGAACCAGCAACTTAAAAGTGGGAGACAGTATATCACATAATCAAGCCTGTGAGCCATCTAGTCCCAAATCGAGTTCAATGTTAGGAATTTTTATTAACGTTTGAAATTGAAGCTGCATCACTGGAAAAATGCCTACTTCTGAACTGGTTCAACATGTTTAACATTTCAATATAAAATGCCGATATCTTGCAAGTTATGAGGCTTCCAACCAGTTGAGAATAAAAGCATAACACAGGCAGAAGTGAAACGGGGTTGCTCATTAAAGCTGGAATAGCAGCTGCAGTGCAAAACAAGGACAATAAATTTAAAGCGAGTGACCTCGGAAGGTGATGCATCTGCAAAGCAAGCAAGGAGAAACGGAGACGGCCAGAGGGGTCAGAAAGGAGTCCAAGTGAGACTTGGATGGAGGGCAAACTCATGAGCGCCAGGGAAACACTCCGGGTGAGCGGAGCTGGGGAGGAGCCACCGAGGCAGCTTGTGTAACCTTCTTACAAAAGCAGCGGTCACTGGCACTGATGCCTTAATAGAAAACAGGCTTCTTCACCTTGCACTTTTCAATCACGTAAACACGGCAATTTAAATACCTTGGTTATTTTATCAGTTGCCAGGAGGTACTTTGGTTGGTGGGGTTGGAAAGAAGGTAACCTTAGTTTAAGTGTTTTTAAAAATGAAGATGGTCATTTTGTGCACAACTATCTAGGACAAGAGCATTCAATTTAGGTGCTCAACTATTGTTTTTTTCTTTTATCAGGACAAGCAACACTTTAAAGAAGCCATGACTACTGGACTCGTTTTCATAACCAAGTTTATGTCACTCTCCAATAATGAAGTAACCAGACATTTTATATGGTTATCTACTCATTGAACAGCCAAGAAGTCAACAACAGGGAGTGACAACACATGAACGCCCATGGTGAATAGCAGTGTGGAAAGCTGTGGTTTATTCAGCTGCATGACAGATCCAGCCCTTTATGATATGGTTTTCATTTAAAAAGAATTAGCTCTTTGCCACAGAATCTGGAAGGCAGCAAGAATGAGCTTGTGAGGCCTGGGACAGAGAGCACAGCAGACTGGCACGGTAGGGACAGGCTCTGTGACATGTTACTCACCCAAATCTTTCTTCTAAAAACTTCTGCCCATGGGATACTGAGACAGTTGTAACATAACCAGCCAAATCCCACCAACATCAATGTCAGTTCTTTTACCTGGTTGGATGGAAGTTAGACCAGGAGCCATAGGGAACTGGACAAATCATTTTAGAATCAGCTCCCTAACAATAACATCACGTGCCCACACCACTGACTCATTTTTCCTCATGGACATTTGCTCATGCAGCTCTCTCAAGAATCCTTGTCATCTCTGCAGCTGATTCAGAGCAGGCAGACAGGGCCCAAAGTATTCCAGGACTTCTCAGCAAAGTGAAGGAAACCAGTTACGAGGTGGCCGAACACTCACCCTTCCAACAGCGGTCCCCATTGCTTCTATCTGTGGATGGACTTTTCCCAACATAGCAGCTTTTCCTGAAAAAGCCTCACAGCGTTCCTCACAAGAATCAGCAGGTCCAGGGAACATAAGGATTTACATACCAGGTATCATAAAAAAAAAAATGCTCTGCCCAACAGAAAGTCCTAGGAAAAGCTGAAGGTGCTCAACATTTGTACAAATAAACTAATGGGAATCTCCATGTCAAAGAGGTAACATTATTTGAAGAAAAAACACACCATTTTCATTTTAATGTCCACTCCTTTTTGGAGTTCCAGGTACTATCCAAAACAAATCTCTAAATGGAATGGCTGTCAACTACAGCAACTCCAGCAGTAAGGATCAAGACTCAGAAAAGCTGTGGGAAGGTAGCATGATGTAAACCACTTGTACACTTTTGACCCAGTACACATGGGGTCTTCTACACTCCTGCCCAGAATCCTCTGATTTACATAGGTGCAAAAAGGTACAACCAATGTATATCTTTCAGGGACGAGCACGTAACGGATAACACAGTGCACCTTCTCACTAAATAAGGACTCAGGAAAGGCCACAACGGTCCCTCAAGCTATCAGTGAAGAAACATTGGTTGTTAGTAATGATCATAGCCAAGTTGTGGATACCCTGAAACAGAAAAAAAAAAAAAAAAGAAAAAAACAAAAACCACCTCTTACTTGCTTCAATCTGTTTTCATAAAGAAGGGAAAGAACAGAGTGACTATGAATGAAACAGAACTCAGTGGTGGGCAGGGAAAGACTCTGCTCCCTTCTCTTTCCTGGCGAGTAGAGGCTGCTGTGCTGCAGCTGCCACCCCTGGTCTGCAGGAAGCAGCACGGAGCATCGCAGGCTGCTGTAGGGCCACAAGCTGCCTCCCTGCACCGCTGCCCACAGCGGGGAGAACGAGACCTCAGAAAACACAACATGGATTTTCTCAGAAGATGAAAAGCCATACAAATCTGTGGAGTGGGAAAGAGACAAAACCTCAGGGACAGCTGGGTGGGAATGCCCACCCAGCAGAGAATCAAGACAAAAGCACAAGCACAGTAGGAAGAGCTGGCTCATGTGGGTAAAATCCTGTCACTCAAGGTGTGGCCAGTTAAGGGGGAGCTCATGAACACACACACACACAAACACACACACACACACACACACACGCTTAACTACAGCTTTCCAAAACTCTTCTGAATTAATTCCTAGGGTCACGCAGAGCTATGATGGGAACTGCAGAGGGTCAGATCTGAACAAAGCAGCTCAACATGAAAACCCCTAACAGGAGGGGGAGGAATGCAGTTTGCATGTTCTGTCACTGGTAACAGCTTCTGGAGACAGCACAGGAGCATTTCTCCAAAAGAGAGCACATGTGATTCTGTTCACCACACTGAGATACAACGCCTGCAATAATGTAATCTGCAAATCTGATAAGGTTACTTCAATAAACGCTATAAAAATTTCAGGATGAGCTGCAGGAATGTTCTGTAGCACTTAGGATTATATTAACAAAATAAAACCACTTTTTTCTAAGCTTTTTGTTTGTTTGTTTGAAGTGAGAGACGCCTCAAGATCAAGTCTGGGTAAGTACTGACATCTGTAACAGAGTGAAATAATGGAGTGCGAGGTAAAATATACCCAATGGAGAGGATGACAATTAAAATGAGTGCGTGGGAGTTGGTCTTTACGTGCACTTGAGCAGAAAAGCAGTAGTAATGGTAATATTCCTGTAGGAAAACTCAGTTTTCTGAGTACTTGTTTAAAGTTACAAAACAGTTAAATTAAAAATCAATGGCTGATGCTCCCAGCAGCTCATAATGAATAACAGGGAAGAGGTCTGGCCTTTTTGGCTAAATCTATCCCATATTACACAGCAAGCAGCTCTAGCTGAGGCAATTTGCCTCCTGAAAGGTGCTAGCAACTAGTTACAATTTCAAGTGGAGAAAAGTAGGGTATCTTTTTTACTATGGGGGAAAATTCCTTCTCTCCAATACAAAGAGTGCCTTAATGAAGAAACACCCAGTTTGCAGGGAGCGCTCCTTTATCTTCACTAGCTTTAATATTTAAAATTAAATAATTATAATTAAAACAAACATAAAAAAAAGAAAATGTCTTAGCTCTCTAGAGTGTGGATGGCGAAGAGAGGGGTGGCAGGAAGGGAGCCCAGCTGGCAGGGGGTGGGAGACAGGGGGGCTCTGGGCTCTCAGCAGCAGGCGAGACTGGGCTCTGAGGACACAGGCATCAGAAGCTGCTGAGATGTCCAACATCCCTGCACATGGGCAAAGCCTGGCACGCAGAGCAGATGGCTGGAGCAGAAGGGAAGGCACAGTGAAAACCACTGATTTGGAGCACTCAACACGCTGAACTGTCCAGAGTCCAGCAGGAAGGAAACTTCTCTTGGAAGACAGAAAGAAAACAAAGCATTATGATGAGATTCTTTTTCGCTCTGGTTTGCTTTACCTAGACAAGAACAAAAGCAGAAAACACTGCATTGTTCTTTGGTTTCTGGAAACCGGGGTTCAAGTAAAGGCACAGATGACAAAACTCCTTGCTGGGCTGGACTGAGCAGTGGAAAGAAGCCCAGCGTCTGATGTAGGGAGAATTTTACAAATGGGAAGGGACAAGTGAGAACAAAGAAGGTCTGTTCATTTTGTCTGTCTAGTAACCTCTTCTCGCTAAATTTTATTCCCCAGCACAACTGTTGGCCAAGAGGCAGCCAACCTTGTTCCACTACAGTGCAACCTTCCACTGACATAACAGCAAAGAGAACCACAATCCTAGTGGCAACAACATTTCCACTGGCACCGCTGCTGCTGAGTTATTACAGAGGGCTCGTCCAAGTGACAGGCTGGGATTTATCACCTTCTCCAGCTCTGCAGTCATATTCACCTGGAACCTGTTGAACTCAGCAGACCAGGCAGACAGCCTGGGTTACAGGCTATTGGAAACCAACTGCTGGTGGAAAAGTAAACACTGGTGCAAGATTGCTGCCCTTGTATAAAAACAAATGCTTATTTGGTAAATGGCACTTGCAAACCTAATATTTCCTGTGTTGGTGCGTACTGCAGAGGTTGCACAATGAGGACTTGTACAGTTCCTATGTTTTGGGTCACTGGGTGCACAAAACTGTTGCCAGCAAAGCCAATGAAGTATGAAACCAGAGCCCTTGTAGCAGGAAGCACGGGCAGGATTTGCCAAATCATTACAGTCCAGCTATTTAACATGGCCTTGGCTTACTCAGCAGAATGAGCCTTCAAAAGGAAAGAGACAGCTGGCAAAGCCACACAGCTGTTGATTACACAAAAAATGTGTTGTCTGGAAGTTTCTAAGTGACTGTTGTTTGCCTGTTTGGTACAATTTTATGTTAAGTAAGCTGCACAAGATGCTCAAAAACAAAGAAACGAGCGGGACTACTCAGACAGAATATTGCTTCACGAGGGTTTACACAGACATGCTTTACAAAGCATGGAGTAAAACCATAGACACCCCTGCCCAGAACCACAGAAATGCTTGTGACAGGAGGCCAGGACGCAACATGAGGTGGACATTCCCACGGCCCATTCCAATGCGGTTCCATTCCAACACTGTCAATAAACGCTCAAACTGAAGGTACAAGGGGAAGGAAAGTTGCATACAGTAGGGGAAGGTACCCCACCATAACCCTAGAAGATTCAGCAATTGCATCTTTACATATTTTGCAGTTTTACTTAAAATCACACCTCTAATCAGCCAGTCTGACACATAGACTGCTCAAACCTCCCTGATTCTCCTTTAGAACCTTTCTATTTATTTTCCCCAGTATTTCTACATCTCCAAATTCTATTCAGTCTCTACCAGATGAGCTCGCTAATCACTTCTCATATTGAAGCTGCTGATCGACCAGCCTCCGTGCTTGGTTCTGATCCTCCTGCCCAGGAGGAGCAGCTTGCCAGCCAAGGTTAACACACCAGGGATATTCTGCTTCTGCAACTCAAATTAGCACATGCAGGTACCACGTAGCACATTCAGGGATTACACTGGCTGAACAGACCTTACATTTGGTGGTACTCCATGACTACCTTAAAATCTCAAGTCATATCATCCATTCCTGCCAAAGTCTCCCTTGAATTTCTATTTACAAATACTCAGATTTAGACTGCTGTTTCCTTGTGATCAGCTGGCACAGTTCTCAAAGTTATCTTCAGTCTTCTGTTTTCCAGCTACTTGGGTACATTATAGATTTTGTGTCTAAAGGACAGTGTGTTACGACTAAGCACAAGAAGCATCTCCTCTAAGTTTAGGCTGTACCTACTCCTCTTTCAAAAGTAGGATATGTTATTAAATCATTTTCTAGGCCTGATGAGTCTCATTCTGACATACAAAGAACCACGATGAAATAGACAGTGTTTCATTATGTCCATTTGGAGCTGCACAGAGAAGGACAACTTCACTGTGAAAATGTGCTTGCAATTATCTGTGGCAGAAGAATGAAACCTGGGAGGAGGGGAAGCCTGGGAACAGAGAGAGACATTCCACAACAGATTTACAACACAAATGGCAGAAAATAAAATTAGCAACTCCGGGGTGGGTACAGACGGCTGCCAGCACTTTGGGCAGCCCCAG